>JASEVX010000006.1:64631794-64754294 GCA_031761405.1 Serripes groenlandicus
AGCCATTGCTCGTCATGTTTTCAAGTTCGTTTTGAGTGCACCTGTACGGAGTTTTAGGCCGTTTTCAACAGCATTTATGTCCAATCACTCTCACAGTTCACAAACTCATGGGACCTGGGAGAATCAACCGGCTATGCGTTAGGACTGAAAACAGTGTGGAGAGATGAGCCATTGCTAATCATGAGTTCAAAGGTCGTTTTGTTTGTAATTGTTGGGTGTTTTACGCCGGTTTCAGCATCATATATGTCAAATCACCCGCACTGTTCACATACTCATGCGTCCTGGGTAATTCAATCCAGCTACTCAATAGTACTGAACACACTGTGACAAAGGGAGCAATTGCCCGCCCTGCTTTCAGAGGTCGTTTTGTTTGTATTGTTGGGTGTTTTAGGCCGTTTTCCACATCATTCCAGTCATACCACCCCGTCAGTTCACACACTCGTGATCCCTGGGTGAATCAACCCAGCTATGCCATAGACCTGAACACATTGTGGCAAGAGAAGCAATTGCCCGCCATGCTTTAAAATGTCGTTTTGTTTGCACATACTCATGTTTTTTTAGTGATTCTGCCCAGCTAGGCAATAGGACTGAAAACAGTGTCGGTACATGTAAGAGGAGCCATTGCTCATCATGTCTTCAAAGGTCGTTTTGATTGCGTTGTTGGGTGTTTTAACGCCGTTTTCAACATCATATATGTCAAATCGCACGCACTGTTCACATACTCATGGCGTCCTGAGTGATTCAACCCAGCTACTCAATAGTACTGAACACACTGTGACAAAGGGAGCAATTGCCCGCCTGCTTTCAGAGGTCGTTTTTGTTTGTATTGTTGGGTGTTTTAGGCCGATTTCCACATCATTCAAGTCATACCACCCCGTCAGTTCACACACCCGTGATCCCTGGGTGAATCAACCCAGCTATGCAATAGACATGAACACATTGTGGCAAGAGAAGCAATTGCCCGCCATGCTTTAAAATGTCGTTCTGTTTGCATGTATGGGTTTTGATTTTTTTGGAAGCGAGTTGTTGCATGACTAAATAAGTGAGGAAAGTGACATAAAATATCTGCATGTGGGAAAGGGTTAGTACATGTACATGTATCTGTTCACGGGTCTTCGCACCTCTGCAGGCCAAATCCCTTTCGGCGGTACAGTGAACGATTTTCCCATAACCCCCGTTCCCACATGCACAACACTCCCTATAAAATGAACTATCGAAAACATTGTGATAAAAACAGCCATTGCTCATCATGTTTTCAAAGGTCGTTTTGCTTGCATTGTTGGGGTTTTAGGCCGTTGTCAACAGCATGTATGCCCAATCGCCATCACAGTGCACATACTCGTGTTTTTCGGGTGATTCTACACAGCTAGGCAATAGGACTGAAAACAGTGTGGTAGAAGGAGCCATTGCTTACCATGTTTTCAAAGGTCGTTTTGATTGCGTTGTTGGTTGTTTTAGGCCGTTTTCAACAGCATTTATGTTAAATACCCCTCACTGCTCACACACACACACATGCTTCCTGGGTGAATCAACCAATCTACGCGATAAGACTGAACACAGCGTGGTATAAGGAGCCATTGCTCGTCATGTTTTCAAAGTTCGTTTTGAGTGCACTGTACGGAGTTTTAGGCCGTTTTCAACAGCATTTATGT
This sequence comes from Serripes groenlandicus, assembly GCA_031761405.1. Classification (NCBI taxonomy): domain Eukaryota; kingdom Metazoa; phylum Mollusca; class Bivalvia; order Cardiida; family Cardiidae; genus Serripes; species Serripes groenlandicus. The sequence goes on from JASEVX010000006.1 coordinate 64,633,447, forward strand.
CCAATCACTCTCACAGTTCACAAACTCATGGGACCTGGGAGAATCAACCCGGCTATGCGTTAGGACTGAAAACAGTGTGGAGAGATGAGCCATTGCTAATCATGAGTTCAAAGGTCGTTTTGTTTGTATTGTTGGGTGTTTTACGCCGGTTTCAGCATCATATATGTCAAATCACCCGCACTGTTCACATACTCATGCGTCCTGGGTAATTCAATCCAGCTACTCAATAGTACTGAACACACTGTGACAAAGGGAGCAATTGCCCGCCCTGCTTTCAGAGGTCGTTTTGTTTGTATTGTTGGGTGTTTTAGGCCGTTTTCCACATCATTCCAGTCATACCACCCCGTCAGTTCACACACTCGTGATCCCTGGGTGAATCAACCCAGCTATGCCATAGACCTGAACACATTGTGGCAAGAGAAGCAATTGCCCGCCATGCTTTAAAATGTCGTTTTGTTTGCACATACTCATGTTTTTTTAGTGTTCTGCCCAGCTAGGCAATAGGACTGAAAACAGTGTGGTACATGTAAGAGGAGCCATTGCTCATCATGTCTTCAAAGGTCGTTTTGATTGCGTTGTTGGGTGTTTTACGCCGTTTTCAACATCATATATGTCAAATCGCACGCACTGTTCACATACTCATGCGTCCTGAGTGATTCAACCCAGCTACTCAATAGTACTGAACACACTGTGACAAAGGGAGCAATTGCCCGCCCTGCTTTCAGAGGTCGTTTTGTTTGTATTGTTGGGTGTTTTAGGCCGATTTCCACATCATTCAAGTCATACCACCCCGTCAGTTCACACACCCGTGATCCCTGGGTGAATCAACCCAGCTATGCAATAGACATGAACACATTGTGGCAAGAGAAGCAATTGCCCGCCATGCTTTAAAATGTCGTTCTGTTTGCATTGTATGGGTTTTGATTTTTTTGGAAGCGAGTTGTTGCATGACTAAATAAGTGAGGAAAGTGACATAAAATATCTGCATGTGGGAAAGGGTTAGTACATGTACATGTATCTGTTCACGGGTCTTCGCACCTCTGCAGGCCAAATCCCTTTCGGCGGTACAGTGAACGATTTTCCCATAACCCCGTTCCCACATGCACACACTCCCTATAAATGAACTATCGAAAACATTGTGATAAAAACAGCCATTGCTCATCATGTTTTCAAAGGTCGTTTTGCTTGCATTGTTGGGGTTTTAGGCCGTTGTCAACAGCATGTATGCCCAATCGCCATCACAGTGCACATACTCGTGTTTTTCGGGTGATTCTACACAGCTAGGCAATAGGACTGAAAACAGTGTGGTAGAAGGAGCCATTGCTTACCATGTTTTCAAAGGTCGTTTTGATTGCGTTGTTGGTTGTTTTAGGCCGTTTTCAACAGCATTTATGTTAAATACCCCTCACTGCTCACACACACACACATGCTTCCTGGGTGAATCAACCAATCTACGCGATAAGACTGAACACAGCGTGGTATAAGGAGCCATTGCTCGTCATGTTTTCAAAGTTCGTTTTGAGTGCACTGTACGGAGTTTTAGGCCGTTTTCAACAGCATTTATGTCCAATCACTCTCACAGTTCACAAACTCATGGGACCTGGGAGAATCAACCCGGCTATGCGTTAGGACTGAAAACAGTGTGGAGAGATGAGCCATTGCTAATCATGAGTTCAAAGGTCGTTTTTGTTTGTATTGTTGGGTGTTTTACGCCGGTTTCAGCATCATATATGTCAAATCACCCGCACTGTTCACATACTCATGCGTCCTGGGTAATTCAATCCAGCTACTCAATAGTACTGAACACACTGTGACAAAGGGAGCAATTGCCCGCCCTGCTTTCAGAGGTCGTTTTGTTTGTATTGTTGGGTGTTTTAGGCCGTTTTCCACATCATTCCAGTCATACCACCCCGTCAGTTCACACACTCGTGATCCCTGGGTGAATCAACCCAGCTATGCCATAGACCTGAACACATTGTGGCAAGAGAAGCAATTGCCCGCCATGCTTTAAAATGTCGTTTTGTTTGCACATACTCATGTTTTTTTAGTGATTCTGCCCAGCTAGGCAATAGGACTGAAAACAGTGTGGTACATGTAAGAGGAGCCATTGCTCATCATGTCTTCAAAGGTCGTTTTGATTGCGTTGTTGGGTGTTTTACGCCGTTTTCAACATCATATATGTCAAATCGCACGCACTGTTCACATACTCATGCGTCCTGAGTGATTCAACCCAGCTACTCAATAGTACTGAACACACTGTGACAAAGGGAGCAATTGCCCGCCCTGCTTTCAGAGGTCGTTTTGTTTGTATTGTTGGGTGTTTTAGGCCGATTTCCACATCATTCAAGTCATACCACCCCGTCAGTTCACACACCCGTGATCCCTGGGTGAATCAACCCAGCTATGCAATAGACATGAACACATTGTGGCAAGAGAAGCAATTGCCCGCCATGCTTTAAAATGTCGTTCTGTTTGCATTGTATGGGTTTTGATTTTTTTGGAAGCGAGTTGTTGCATGACTAAATAAGTGAGGAAAGTGACATAAAATATCTGCATGTGGGAAAGGGTTAGTACATGTACATGTATCTGTTCACGGGTCTTCGCACCTCTGCAGGCCAAATCCCTTTCGGCGGTACAGTGAACGATTTTCCCATAACCCCGTTCCCACATGCACACACTCCCTATAAATGAACTATCGAAAACATTGTGATAAAAACAGCCATTGCTCATCATGTTTTCAAAGGTCGTTTTGCTTGCATTGTTGGGGTTTTAGGCCGTTGTCAACAGCATGTATGCCCAATCGCCATCACAGTGCACATACTCGTGTTTTTCGGGTGATTCTACACAGCTAGGCAATAGGACTGAAAACAGTGTGGTAGAAGGAGCCATTGCTTACCATGTTTTCAAAGGTCGTTTTGATTGCGTTGTTGGTTGTTTTAGGCCGTTTTCAACAGCATTTATGTTAAATACCCCTCACTGCTCACACACACACACATGCTTCCTGGGTGAATCAACCAATCTACGCGATAAGACTGAACACAGCGTGGTATAAGGAGCCATTGCTCGTCATGTTTTCAAAGTTCGTTTTGAGTGCACTGTACGGAGTTTTAGGCCGTTTTCAACAGCATTTATGTCCAATCACTCTCACAGTTCACAAACTCATGGGACCTGGGAGAATCAACCCGGCTATGCGTTAGGACTGAAAACAGTGTGGAGAGATGAGCCATTGCTAATCATGAGTTCAAAGGTCGTTTTGTTTGTATTGTTGGGTGTTTTACGCCGGTTTCAGCATCATATATGTCAAATCACCCGCACTGTTCACATACTCATGCGTCCTGGGTAATTCAATCCAGCTACTCAATAGTACTGAACACACTGTGACAAAGGGAGCAATTGCCCGCCCTGCTTTCAGAGGTCGTTTTGTTTGTATTGTTGGGTGTTTTAGGCCGTTTTCCACATCATTCCAGTCATACCACCCCGTCAGTTCACACACTCGTGATCCCTGGGTGAATCAACCCAGCTATGCCATAGACCTGAACACATTGTGGCAAGAGAAGCAATTGCCCGCCATGCTTTAAAATGTCGTTTTGTTTGCACATACTCATGTTTTTTTAGTGATTCTGCCCAGCTAGGCAATAGGACTGAAAACAGTGTGGTACATGTAAGAGGAGCCATTGCTCATCATGTCTTCAAAGGTCGTTTTGATTGCGTTGTTGGGTGTTTTACGCCGTTTTCAACATCATATATGTCAAATCGCACGCACTGTTCACATACTCATGCGTCCTGAGTGATTCAACCCAGCTACTCAATAGTACTGAACACACTGTGACAAAGGGAGCAATTGCCCGCCCTGCTTTCAGAGGTCGTTTTGTTTGTATTGTTGGGTGTTTTAGGCCGATTTCCACATCATTCAAGTCATACCACCCCGTCAGTTCACACACCCGTGATCCCTGGGTGAATCAACCCAGCTATGCAATAGACATGAACACATTGTGGCAAGAGAAGCAATTGCCCGCCATGCTTTAAAATGTCGTTCTGTTTGCATTGTATGGGTTTTGATTTTTTTGGAAGCGAGTTGTTGCATGACTAAATAAGTGAGGAAAGTGACATAAAATATCTGCATGTGGGAAAGGGTTAGTACATGTACATGTATCTGTTCACGGGTCTTCGCACCTCTGCAGGCCAAATCCCTTTCGGCGGTACAGTGAACGATTTTCCCATAACCCCGTTCCCACATGCACACACTCCCTATAAATGAACTATCGAAAACATTGTGATAAAAACAGCCATTGCTCATCATGTTTTCAAAGGTCGTTTTGCTTGCATTGTTGGGGTTTTAGGCCGTTGTCAACAGCATGTATGCCCAATCGCCATCACAGTGCACATACTCGTGTTTTTCGGGTGATTCTACACAGCTAGGCAATAGGACTGAAAACAGTGTGGTAGAAGGAGCCATTGCTTACCATGTTTTCAAAGGTCGTTTTGATTGCGTTGTTGGTTGTTTTAGGCCGTTTTCAACAGCATTTATGTTAAATACCCCTCACTGCTCACACACACACACATGCTTCCTGGGTGAATCAACCAATCTACGCGATAAGACTGAACACAGCGTGGTATAAGGAGCCATTGCTCGTCATGTTTTCAAAGTTCGTTTTGAGTGCACTGTACGGAGTTTTAGGCCGTTTTCAACAGCATTTATGTCCAATCACTCTCACAGTTCACAAACTCATGGGACCTGGGAGAATCAACCCGGCTATGCGTTAGGACTGAAAACAGTGTGGAGAGATGAGCCATTGCTAATCATGAGTTCAAAGGTCGTTTTGTTTGTATTGTTGGGTGTTTTACGCCGGTTTCAGCATCATATATGTCAAATCACCCGCACTGTTCACATACTCATGCGTCCTGGGTAATTCAATCCAGCTACTCAATAGTACTGAACACACTGTGACAAAGGGAGCAATTGCCCGCCCTGCTTTCAGAGGTCGTTTTGTTTGTATTGTTGGGTGTTTTAGGCCGTTTTCCACTTTCCACATCATTCAAGTCATACCACCCCGTCAGTTTACACACCCGTGATCCCTGGGTGAATCAACCCAGCTATGCAATAGACATGAACACATTGTGGCAAGAGAAGCAATTGCCCGCCATGCTTTAAAATGTCGTTTTGTTTGCACATACTCATGTTTTTTTAGTGATTCTGCCCAGCTAGGCAATAGGACTGAAAACAGTGTGGTACATGTGCTCATCATGTCTTCAAAGGTCGTTTTGATTACGTTGTTGGGTGTTTTACGCCGTTTTCAACATCATATATGTCAAATCGCACGCACTGTTCACATACTCATGCGTCCTGGGTGATTCAACCCAGCTACTCAATAGTACTGAACACACTGTGACAAAGGCAGCAATTGCCCGCCCTGCTTTCAGAGGTCGTTTTGTTTGTATTGTTGGGTGTTTTAGGCCGATTTCCACATCATTCAAGTCATACCACCCCGTCAGTTCACACACCCGTGATCCCTGGGTGAATCAACCCAGCTATGCAATAGACATGAACACATTGTGGCAAGAGAAGCAATTGCCCGCCATGCTTTAAAATGTCGTTTTGTTTGCATTGTATAGGTTTTGATTTTTTTGGAAGCGAGTTGTTGCATGACTAAATAAGTGAGGAAAGTGACATAAAATATCTGCATGTGGGAAAGGGTTAGTACATGTACATGTATCTGTTCACGGATCTTCGCACCTCTGCAGGCCAAATTCCTTTCGGCGGTACAGTGAACGATTTTCCCATAACCCCGTTCCCACATGCACACACTCCCTATAAATGAACTATGGAAAACATTGTGATAAAAACAGCCATTGCTCATCATGTTTTCAAAGGTCGTTTTGCTTGCATTGTTCGGGTTTTAGGCCGTTTTCAACAGCATGTATGCCCAATCGCCATCACAGTGCACATACTCGTGTTTTTCGGGTGATTCTACACAGCTAGGCAATAGGACTGAAAACAGTGTGGTAAAAGGAGCCATTGCTTACCATGTTTTCAAAGGTCGTTTTGATTGCGTTGTTGGTTGTTTTAGGCCGTTTTCAACAGCATTTATGTTAAATACCCCTCACTGCTCACACACACACATGCTTCCTGGGTGAATCAACCAATCTACGCGATAAGACTGAACACAGCGTGGTATAAGGAGCCATTGCTCGTCATGTTTTCAAAGTTCGTTTTGAGTGCACTGTACGGAGTTTTAGGCCGTTTTCAACAGCATTTATGTCCAATCACTCTCACAGTTCACAAACTCATGGGACCTGGGAGAATCAACCCGGCTATGCGTTAGGACTGAAAACAGTGTGGAGAGATGAGCCATTGCTAATCATGAGTTCAAAGGTCGTTTTGTTTGTATTGTTGGGTGTTTTACGCCGGTTTCAGTATCATATATGTCAAATCACCCGCACTGTTCACATACTCATGCGTCCTGGGTAATTCAATCCAGCTACTCAATAGTACTGAACACACTGTGACAAAGGGAGCAATTGCCCGCCCTGCTTTCAGAGGTCGTTTTGTTTGTATTGTTGGGTGTTTTAGGCCGTTTTCCACATCATTCCAGTCATACCACCCCGTCAGTTCACACACTCGTGATCCCTGGGTGAATCAACCCGGCTATGCCATAGACCTGAACACATTGTGGCAAGAGAAGCAATTGCCCGCCATGCTGTAAAATGTCGTTTTGTTTGCACATACTCATGTTTTTTTATTGATTCTGCCCAGCTAGGCAATAGGACTGAAAACAGTGTGGTACATATAAGAGAAGCCATTGCTCATCATGTCTTCAAAGGTCGTTTTGATTGCGTTGTTGGGTGTTTTACGCCGTTTTCAACATCATATATGTCAAATCGCACGCACTGTTCACATACTCATGCGTCCTGGGTGATTCAACCCAGCTACTCAATAGTACCGAACACACTGTGACAAAGGGAGCAATTGCCCGCACTGCTTTCAGAGGTCGTTTTGTTTGTATTGTTGAGTGTTTTAGGCCGATTTCCACATCATTCAAGTCATACCACCCCGTCAGTTCACACACCCGTGATCCCTGGGTGAATCAACCCAGCTATGCAATAGACATGAACATATTGTGGCAAGAGAAGCAATTGCCCGCCATGCTTTAAAATGTCGTTTTGTTTGCATTGTATGGGTTTTGATTTTTTTGGAAGCGAGTTGTTGCATGACTAAATAAGTGAGGAAAGTGACATAAAATATCTGCATGTGGGAAAGGGTTAGTACATGTACATGTATCTGTTCACGGGTCTTCGCACCTCTGCCGGCCAAATCCCTTTCGGCGGTACAGTGAACGATTTTCCCATAACCCCGTTCCCACATGCACACACCCCCTATAAATGAACTATCGAAAACATTGTGATAAAAACAGCCATTGCTCATCATGTTTTCAAAGGTCGTTTTGCTTGCATTGTTGGGGTTTTAGGCCGTTTTCAACAGCATGTATGCCCAATCGCCATCACAGTGCACATACTCGTGTTTTTCGGGTGATTCTACACAGCTAGGCAATAGGACTGAAAACAGTGTGGTAAAAGGAGCCATTGCTTACCATGTTTTCAAAGGTCGTTTTGATTGCGTTGTTGGTTGTTTTAGGCCGTTTTCAACAGCATTTATGTTAAATACCCCTCACTGCTCACACACACACATGCTTCCTGGGTGAATCAACCAATCTACGCGATAAGACTGAACACAGCGTGGTATAAGGAGCCATTGCTCGTCATGTTTTCAAAGTTCGTTTTGAGTGCACTGTACGGAGTTTTAGGCCGTTTTCAATAGCATTTATGTCCAATCACTCTCACAGTTCACAAATTCATGGGACCTGGGAGAATCAACCCGGCTATGCGTTAGGACTGAAAACAGTGTGGAGAGATGAGCCATTGCTAATCATGAGTTCAAAGGTCGTTTTGTTTGTATTGTTGGGTGTTTTACGCCGGTTTCAGCATCATATATGTCAAATCACCCGCACTGTTCACATACTCATGCGTCCTGGGTAATTCAATCCAGCTACTCAATAGTACTGAACACACTGTGACAAAGGGAGCAATTGCCCGCCCTGCTTTCAGAGGTCGTTTTGTTTGCCGTTTCCCACATCATTCCAGTCATACCACCCCGTCAGTTCACACACTCGTGATCCCTGGGTGAATCAACCCAGCTATGCCATAGACCTGAACACATTGTGGCAAGAGAAGCAATTGCCCGCCATGATTTAAAATGTCGTTTTGTTTGCACATACTCATGTTTTTTTAGTGATTCTGCCCAGCTAGGCAATAGGACTGAAAACAGTGTGGTACATGTAAGAGGAGCCATTGCTCATCATGTCTTCAAAGGTCGTTTTGATTGCGTTGTTGGGTGTTTTACGCCGTTTTCAACATCATATATGTCAAATCGCACGCACTGTTCACATATTCATGCGTCCTGGGTGATTCAACCCAGCTACTCAATAGTACTGAACACACTGTGACAAAGGGAGCAATTGCCCGCCCTGCTTTCAGAGGTCGTTTTGTTTGTATTGTTGGGTGTTTTAGGCCGATTTCCACATCATTCAAGTCATACCACCCCGTCAGTTCACACACCCGTGATCCCTGGGTGAATCAACCCAGCTATGCAATAGACATGAACACATTGTGGCAAGAGAAGCAATTGCCCGCCATGCTTTAAAATGTCGTTCTGTTTGCATTGTATGGGTTTTGATTTTTTTGAAAGCGAGTTGTTGCATGACTAAATAAGTGAGGAAAGTGACATAAAATATCTGCATGTGGGAAAGGGTTAGTACATGTACATGTATCTGTTCACGGGTCTTCGCACCTCTGCAGGCCAAATCCCTTTCGGCGGTACAGTGAACGATTTTCCCATAACCCCGTTCCCACATGCACACACTCCCTATAAATGAACTATCGAAAACATTGTGATAAAAACAGCCATTGCTCATCATGTTTTCAAAGGTCGTTTTGCTTGCATTGTTGGGGTTTTAGGCCGTTGTCAACAGCATGTATGCCCAATCGCCATCACAGTGCACATACTCGTGTTTTTCGGGTGATTCTACACAGCTAGGCAATAGGACTGAAAACAGTGTGGTAAAAGGAGCCATTGCTTACCATGTTTTCAAAGGTCGTTTTTATTGCGTTGTTGGTTGTTTTAGGCCGTTTTCAACAGCATTTATGTTAAATACCCCTCACTGCTCACACACACACATGCTTCCTGGGTGAATCAACCAATCTACGCGATAAGACTGAACACAGCGTGATATAAGGAGCCATTGCTCGTCATGTTTTCAAAGTTCGTTTTGAGTGCACTGTACGGAGTTTTAGGCCGTTTTCAACAGCATTTATGTCCAATCACTGTCACAGTTCACAAACTCATGGGACCTGGGAGAATCAACCCGGCTATGCGTTAGGACTGAAAACAGTGTGGAGAGATGAGCCATTGCTAATCATGAGTTCAAAGGTCGTTTTGTTTGTATTGTTGGGTGTTTTACGCCGGTTTCAGCATCATATATGTCAAATCACCCGCACTGTTCACATACTCATGCGTCCTGGGTAATTCAATCCAGCTACTCAATAGTACTGAACACACTGTGACAAAGGGAGCAATTGCCCGCCCTGCTTTCAGAGGTCGTTTTGTTTGTATTGTTGGGTGTTTTAGGCCGTTTTCCACATCATTCCAGTCATACCACCCCGTCAGTTCACACACTCGTGATCCCTGGGTGAATCAACCCAGCTATGCCATAGACCTGAACACATTGTGGCAAGAGAAGCAATTGCCCGCCATGCTTTAAAATGTCGTTTTGTTTGCACATACTCATGTTTTTTTAGTGATTCTGCCCAGCTAGGCAATAGGACTGAAAACAGTGTGGTACATGTAAGAGGAGCCATTGCTCATCATGTCTTCAAAGGTCGTTTTGATTGCGTTGTTGGGTGTTTTACGCCGTTTTCAACATCATATATGTCAAATCGCACGCACTGTTCACATATTCATGCGTCCTGGGTGATTCAACCCAGCTACTCAATAGTACTGAACACACTGTGACAAAGGGAGCAATTGCCCGCCCTGCTTTCAGAGGTCGTTTTGTTTGTATTGTTGGGTGTTTTAGGCCGATTTCCACATCATTCAAGTCATACCACCCCGTCAGTTCACACACCCGTGATCCCTGGGTGAATCAACCCAGCTATGCAATAGACATGAACACATTGTGGCAAGAGAAGCAATTGCCCGCCATGCTTTAAAATGTCGTTCTGTTTGCATTGTATGGGTTTTGATTTTTTTGGAAGCGAGTTGTTGCATGACTAAATAAGTGAGGAAAGTGACATAAAATATCTGCATGTGGGAAAGGGTTAGTACATGTACATGTATCTGTTCACGGGTCTTCGCACCTCTGCAGGCCAAATCCCTTTCGGCGGTACAGTGAACGATTTTCCCATAACCCCGTTCCCACATGCACACACTCCCTATAAATGAACTATCGAAAACATTGTGATAAAAACAGCCATTGCTCATCATGTTTTCAAAGGTCGTTTTGCTTGCATTGTTGGGGTTTTAGGCCGTTGTCAACAGCATGTATGCCCAATCGCCATCACAGTGCACATACTCGTGTTTTTCGGGTGATTCTACACAGCTAGGCAATAGGACTGAAAACAGTGTGGTAAAAGGAGCCATTGCTTACCATGTTTTCAAAGGTCGTTTTGATTGCGTTGTTGGTTGTTTTAGGCCGTTTTCAACAGCATTTATGTTAAATACCCCTCACTGCTCACACACACACATGCTTCCTGGGTGAATCAACCAATTTACGCGATAAGACTGAACACAGCGTGGTATAAGGAGCCATTGCTCGTCATGTTTTCAAAGTTCGTTTTGCTTGCATTGTTGGGGTTTTAGGCCGTTGTCAACAGCATGTATGCCCAATCGCCATCACAGTGCACATACTCGTGTTTTTCGGGTGATTCTACACAGCTAGGCAATAGGACTGAAAACAGTGTGGTAAAAGGAGCCATTGCTTACCATGTTTTCAAAGGTCGTTTTTATTGCGTTGTTGGTTGTTTTGGGCCGTTTTCAACAGCATTTATGTTAAATACCCCTCACTGCTCACACACACACATGCTTCCTGGGTGAATCAACCAATCTACGCGATAAGACTGAACACAGCGTGGTATAAGGAGCCATTGCTCGTCATGTTTTCAAAGTTCGTTTTGAGTGCACTGTACGGAGTTTTAGGCCGTTTTCAACAGCATTTATGTCCAATCACTCTCACAGTTCACAAACTCATGGGACCTGGGAGAATCAACCCGGCTATGCGTTAGGACTGAAAACAGTGTGGAGAGATGAGCCATTGCTAATCATGAGTTCAAAGGTCGTTTTGTTTGTATTGTTGGGTGTTTTACGCCGGTTTCAGCATCATATATGTCAAATCACCCGCACTGTTCACATACTCATGCGTCCTGGGTAATTCAATCCAGCTATTCAATAGTACTGAACACACTGTGACAAAGGGAGCAATTGCCCGCCCTGCTTTCAGAGGTAGTTTTGTTTGTATTGTTGGGTGTTTTAGGCCGTTTTCCACATCATTCCAGTCATACCACCCCGTCAGTTCACACACTCGTGATCCCTGGGTGAATCAACCCAGCTATGCCATAGGCCTGAACACATTGTGGCAAGAGAAGCAATTGCCCGCCATGCTTTAAAATGTCGTTTTGTTTGCACATACTCATGTTTTTTTAGTGATTCTGCCCAGCTAGGCAATAGGACTGAAAACAGTGTGGTACATGTGCTCATCATGTCTTCAAAGGTCGTTTTGATTACGTTGTTGGGTGTTTTACGCCGTTTTCAACATCATATATGTCAAATCGCACGCACTGTTCACATACTCATGCGTCCTGGGTGATTCAACCCAGCTACTCAATAGTACTGAACACACTGTGACAAAGGGAGCAATTGCCCGCCCTGCTTTTAGAGGTCGTTTTGTTTGTATTGTTGGGTGTTTTAGGCCGATTTCCATATCATTCAAGTCATACCACCCCGTCAGTTCACACACCCGTGATCCCTGGGTGAATCAACCCAGCTATGCAATAGACATGAACACATTGTGGCAAGAGAAGCAATTGCCCGCCATGCTTTAAAATGTCGTTTTGTTTGCATTGTATGGGTTTTGATTTTTTTGGAAGCGAGTTGTTGCATGACTAAATAAGTAAGGAAAGTGACATAAAATATCTGCATGTGGGAAAGGGTTAGTACATGTACATGTATCTGTTCACGGGTCTTCGCACCTCTGCAGGCCAAATCCCTTTCGGCGGTACAGTGAACGATTTTCCCATAACCCCGTTCCCACATGCACACACTCCCTATAAATGAACTATCGAAAACATTGTGATAAAAACAGCCATTGCTCATCATGTTTTCAAAGGTCGTTTTGCTTGCATTGTTGGGGTTTTAGGCCGTTTTCAACAGCATGTATGCCCAATCGCCATCACAGTGCACATACTCGTGTTTTTCGGGTGATTCTACACAGCTAGGCAATAGGACTGAAAACAGTGTGGTAAAAGGAGCCATTGCTTACCATGTTTTCAAAGGTCGTTTTGATTGCGTTGTTGGTTGTTTTAGGCCGTTTTCAACAGCATTTATGTTAAATACCCCTCACTGCTCACACACACACATGCTTCCTGGGTGAATCAACCAATCTACGCGATAAGACTGAACACAGCGTGGTATAAGGAGCCATTGCTCGTCATGTTTTCAAAGTTCGTTTTGAGTGCACTGTACTGAGTTTTAGGCCGTTTTCAACAGCATTTATGTCCAATCACTCTCACAGTTCACAAACTCATGGGACCTGGGAGAATCAACCCGGCTATGCGTTAGGACTGAAAACAGTGTGGAGAGATGAGCCATTGCTAATCATGAGTTCAAAGGTCGTTTTGTTTGTATTGTTGGGTGTTTTACGCCGGTTTCAGCATCATATATGTCAAATCACCCGCACTGTTCACATACTCATGCGTCCTGGGTAATTCAATCCAGCTACTCAATAGTACTGAACACACTGTGACAAAGGGAGCAATTGCCCGCCCTGCTTTCAGAGGTCGTTTTGTTTGTATTGTTGGGTGTTTTAGGCCGTTTTCCACATCATTCCAGTCATACCACCCCGTCAATTCACACACTCGTGATCCCTGGGTGAATCAACCCAGCTATGCCATAGACCTGAACACATTGTGGCAAGAGAAGCAATTGCCCGCCATGCTTTAAAATGTCGTTTTGTTTGCACATACTCATGTTTTTTTAGTGATTCTGCCCAGCTAGGCAATAGGACTGAAAACAGTGTGGTACATGTAAGAGGAGCCATTGCTCATCATGTCTTCAAAGGTCGTTTTGATTGCGTTGTTGGATGTTTTACGCCGTTTTCAACATCATATATGTCAAATCGCACGCACTGTTCACATACTCATGCGTCCTGGGTGATTCAACCCAGCTACTCAATAGTACTGAACACACTGTGACAAAGGGAGCAATTGCCCGCCCTGCTTTCAGAGGTCGTTTTGTTTGTATTGTTGGGTGTTTTAGGCCGATTTCCACATCATTCAAGTCATACCACCCCGTCAGTTCACACACCCGTGATCCCTGGGTGAATCCACCCAGCTATGCAATAGACATGAACACATTGTGGCAAGAGAAGCAATTGCCCGCCATGCTTTAAAATGTCGTTCTGTTTGCATTGTATGGGTTTTGATTTTTTTGGAAGCGAGTTGTTGCATGACTAAATAAGTGAGGAAAGTGACATAAAATATCTGCATGTGGGAAAGGGTTAGTACATGTACATGTATCTGTTCACGGGTCTTCGCACCTCTGCAGGCCAAATCCCTTTCGGCGGTACAGTGAACGATTTTCCCATAACCCCGTTCCCACATGCACACACTCCCTAAAAATGAACTATCGAAAACATTGTGATAAAAACAGCCATTGCTCATCATGTTTTCAAAGGTCGTTTTGCTTGCATTGTTGGGGTTTTAGGCCGTTGTCAACAGCATGTATGCCCAATCGCCATCACAGTGCACATACTCGTGTTTTTCGGGTGATTCTACACAGCTAGGCAATAGGACTGAAAACAGTGTGGTAAAAGGAGCCATTGCTTACCATGTTTTCAAAGGTCGTTTTGATTGCGTTGTTGGTTGTTTTAGGCCGTTTTCAACAGCATTTATGTTAAATACCCCTCACTGCTCACACACACACATGCTTCCTGGGTGAATCAACCAATCTACGCGATAAAACTGAACACAGCGTGGTATAAGGAGCCATTGCTCGTCATGTTTTCAAAGTTCGTTTTGAGTGCACTGTACGGAGTTTTAGGCCGTTTTCAACAGCATTTATGTCCAATCACTCTCACAGTTCACAAACTCATGGGACCTGGGAGAATCAACCCGGCTATGCGTTAGGACTGAAAACAGTGTGGAGAGATGAGCCATTGCTAATCATGAGTTCAAAGGTCGTTTTGTTTGTATTGTTGGGTGTTTTACGCCGGTTTCAGCATCATATATGTCAAATCACCCGCACTGTTCACATACTCATGCGTCCTGGGTAATTCAATCCAGCTACTCAATAGTACTGAACACACTGTGACAAAGGGAGCAATTGCCCGCCCTGCTTTCAGAGGTCGTTTTGTTTGTATTGTTGGGTGTTTTAGGCCGTTTTCCACATCATTCCAGTCATACCACCCCGTCAGTTCACACACTCGTGATCCCTGGGTGAATCAACCCAGCTATGCCATAGACCTGAACACATTGTGGCAAGAGAAGCAATTGCCCGCCATGCTTTAAAATGTCGTTTTGTTTGCACATACTCATGTTTTTTTAGTGATTTTGACCAGCTAGGCAATAGGACTGAAAACAGTGTGGTACATGTAAGAGGAGCCATTGCTCATCATGTCTTCAAAGGTCGTTTTGATTGCGTTGTTGGGTGTTTTACGCCGTTTTCAACATCATATATGTCAAATCGCACGCACTGTTCACATACTCATGCGTCCTGGGTGATTCAACCCAGCTACTCAATAGTACTGAACACACTGTGACAAAGGGAGCAATTGCCCGCCCTGCTTTCAGAGGTCGTTTTGTTTGTATTGTTGGGTGTTTTAGGCCGATTTCCACATCATTCAAGTCATACCACCCCGTCAGTTCACACACCCGTGATCCCTGGGTGAATCCACCCAGCTATGCAATAGACATGAACACATTGTGGCAAGAGAAGCAATTGCCCGCCATGCTTTAAAATGTCGTTCTGTTTGCATTGTATGGGTTTTGATTTTTTTGGAAGCGAGTTGTTGCATGACTAAATAAGTGAGGAAAGTGACATAAAATATCTGCATGTGGGAAAGGGTTAGTACATGTACATGTATCTGTTCACGGGTCTTCGCACCTCTGCAGGCCAAATCCCTTTCGGCGGTACAGTGAACGATTTTCCCATAACCCCGTTCCCACATGCACACACTCCCTAAAAATGAACTATCGAAAACATTGTGATAAAAACAGCCATTGCTCATCATGTTTTCAAAGGTCGTTTTGCTTGCATTGTTGGGGTTTTAGGCCGTTGTCAACAGCATGTATGCCCAATCGCCATCACAGTGCACATACTCGTGTTTTTCGGGTGATTCTACACAGCTAGGCAATAGGACTGAAAACAGTGTGGTAAAAGGAGCCATTGCTTACCATGTTTTCAAAGGTCGTTTTGATTGCGTTGTTGGTTGTTTTAGGCCGTTTTCAACAGCATTTATGTTAAATACCCCTCACTGCTCACACACACACATGCTTCCTGGGTGAATCAACCAATTTACGCGATAAGACTGAACACAGCGTGGTATAAGGAGCCATTGCTCGTCATGTTTTCAAAGTTCGTTTTGCTTGCATTGTTGGGGTTTTAGGCCGTTGTCAACAGCATGTATGCCCAATCGCCATCACAGTGCACATACTCGTGTTTTTCGGGTGATTCTACACAGCTAGGCAATAGGACTGAAAACAGTGTGGTAAAAGGAGCCATTGCTTACCATGTTTTCAAAGGTCGTTTTGATTGCGTTGTTGGTTGTTTTAGGCCGTTTTCAACAGCATTTATGTTAAATACCCCTCACTGCTCACACACACACATGCTTCCTGGGTGAATCAACCAATCTACGCGATAAGACTGAACACAGCGTGGTATAAGGAGCCATTGCTCGTCATGTTTTCAAAGTTCGTTTTGAGTGCACTGTACGGAGTTTTAGGCCGTTTTCAACAGCATTTATGTCCAATCACTCTCACAGTTCACAAACTCATGGGACCTGGGAGAATCAACCCGGCTATGCGTTAGGACTGAAAACAGTGTGGAGAGATGAGCCATTGCTAATCGTGAGTTCAAAGGTCGTTTTGTTTGTATTGTTGGGTGTTTTACGCCGGTTTCAGCATCATATATGTCAAATCACCCACACTGTTCACATACTCATGCGTCCTGGGTAATTCAATCCAGCTACTCAATAGTACTGAACACACTGTGACAAAGGGAGCAATTGCCCGCCCTGCTTTCAGAGGTCGTTTTGTTTGTATTGTTGGGTGTTTTAGGCCGTTTTCCACATCATTCCAGTCATACCACCCCGTCAGTTCACACACTCGTGATCCCTGGGTGAATCAACCCAGCTATGCCATAGACCTGAACACATTGTGGCAAGAGAAGCAATTGCCCGCCATGCTTTAAAATGTCGTTTTGTTTGCACATACTCATGTTTTTTTAGTGATTCTGCCCAGCTAGGCAATAGGACTGAAAACAGTGTGGTACATGTAAGAGGAGCCATTGCTCATCATGTCTTCAAAGGTCGTTTTGATTGCGTTGTTGGGTGTTTTACGCCGTTTTCAACATCATATATGTCAAATCGCACGCACTGTTCACATACTCATGCGTCCTGGGTGATTCAACCCAGCTACTCAATAGTACTGAACACACTGTGACAAAGGGAGCAATTGCCCGCCCTGCTTTCAGAGGTCGTTTTGTTTGTATTGATGGGTGTTTTAGGCCGATTTCCACATCATTCAAGTCATACCACCCCGTCAGTTCACACACCCGTGATCCCTGGGTGAATCAACCCAGCTATGCAATAGACATGAACACATTGTGGCAAGAGAAGCAATTGCCCGCCATGCTTTAAAATGTCGTTCTGTTTGCATTGTATGGGTTTTGATTTTTTTGGAAGCGAGTTGTTGCATGACTAAATAAGTGAGGAAAGTGACATAAAATATCTGCATGTGGGAAAGGGTTAGTACATGTACATGTATCTGTTCACGGGTCTTCGCACCTCTGCAGGCCAAATCCCTTTCGGCGGTACAGTGAACGATTTTCCCATAACCCCGTTCCCACATGCACACACTCCCTATAAATGAACTATGGAAAACATTGTGATAAAAACAGCCATTGCTCATCATGTTTTCAAAGGTCGTTTTGCTTGCATTGTTGGGGTTTTAGGCCGTTGTCAACAGCATGTATGCCCAATCGCCATCACAGTGCACATACTCGTGTTTTTCGGGTGATTCTACACAGCTAGGCAATAGGACTGAAAACAGTGTGGTAAAAGGAGCCATTGCTTACCATGTTTTCAAAGGTCGTTTTGATTGCGTTGTTGGTTGTTTTAGGCCGTTTTCAACAGCATTTATGTTAAATACCCCTCACTGCTCACACACACACATGCTTCCTGGGTGAATCAACCAATCTACGCGATAAGACTGAACACAGCGTGGTATAAGGAGCCATTGCTCGTCATGTTTTCAAAGTTCGTTTTGAGTGCACTGTACGGAGTTTTAGGCCGTTTTCAACAGCATTTATGTCCAATCACTCTCACAGTTCACAAACTCATGGGACCTGGGAGAATCAACCCGGCTATGCGTTAGGACTGAAAACAGTGTGGAGAGATGAGCCATTGCTAATCGTGAGTTCAAAGGTCGTTTTGTTTGTATTGTTGGGTGTTTTACGCCGGTTTCAGCATCATATATGTCAAGTCACCCGCACTGTTCACATACTCATGCGTCCTGGGTAATTCAACTCAATAGTACTGAACACACTGTGACAAAGGGAGCAATTGCCCCGCCCTGCTTTCAGCGGTCGTTTTGTTTGCATTGTTGGTGTTTTAGGCCGATTTCCACATCATTCAAGTCATACCACCCCGTCAGTTCACACACCCGTGATCCACTGGGTGAATCAACCCAGCTATGCAATAGACATGAACACATTGTGGCAAGAGAAGCAATTGCCCGCCATGCTTTAAAATGTCGTTCTGTTTGCATTGTATGGGTTTTGATTTTTTGGAAGCGAGTTGTTGCATGACTAAATAAGTGAGGAAAGTGACATAAAATATCTGCATGTGGGAAAGGGTTAGTACATGTACATGTATCTGTTCACGGGTCTTCGCACCTCTGCAGGCCAAATCCCTTTCGGCGGGTACAGGTGAACGATTTTCCCATAACCCCGTTCCCACATGCACACACTCCCTATAAATGAACTATCGAAAACATTGTGATAAAAACAGCCATTGCCTCATCATGTTTTCAAAGGTCGTTTTGCTTGCATTGTTGGGGTTTTTAGGCCGTTGTCAACAGCATGTATGCCCAATCGCCATCACAGTGCACATACTCGTGTTTTTCGGGTGATTCTACACAGCTAGGCAATAGGACTGAAAACAGTGTGGTAAAAGGAGCCATTGCTTACCATGTTTTCAAAGGTCGTTTTGATTGCGTTGTTGGTTGTTTTAGGCCGTTTTCAACAGCATTTATGTTAAATACCCCTCACTGCTCACACACACACATGCTTCCTGGGTGAATCAACCAATCTACGCGATAAGACTGAACACAGCGTGGTATAAGGAGCCATTGCTCGTCATGTTTTCAAAGTTCGTTTTGAGTGCACTGTACGGAGTTTTAGGCCGTTTTCAACAGCATTTATGTCCAATCACTCTCACAGTTCACAAACTCATGGGACCTGGGAGAATCAACCCGGCTATGCGTTAGGACTGAAAACAGTGTGGAGAGATGAGCCATTGCTAATCGTGAGTTCAAAGGTCGTTTTGTTTGTATTGTTGGGTGTTTTACGCCGGTTTCAGCATCATATATGTCAAATCACCCACACTGTTCACATACTCATGCGTCCTGGGTAATTCAATCCAGCTACTCAATAGTACTGAACACACTGTGACAAAGGGAGCAATTGCCCGCCCTGCTTTCAGAGGTCGTTTTGTTTGTATTGTTGGGTGTTTTAGGCCGTTTTCCATATCATTCCAGTCATACCACCCCGTCAGTTCACACACTCGTGATCCCTGGGTGAATCAACCCAGCTATGCCATAGACCCTGAACACATTGTGGCAAGAGAAGCAATTGCCCGCCATGCTTTAAAATGTCGTTTTGTTTGCACATACTCATGTTTTTTTAGTGATTCTGCCCAGCTAGGCAATAGGACTGAAAAACAGTGTGGTACATGTAGGAGGAGCCATTGCTCATCATGTCTTCAAAGGTCGTTTTGATTGCGTTGTTGGGTGTTTTACGCCGTTTTCAACATCATATATGTCAAATCGCACGCACTGTTCACATACTCATAGCGTCCTGGGTGATTCAACCCAGCTACTCAATAGTACTGAACACACTGTGACAAAGGGAGCAATTGCCCGCCCTGCTTTCAGAGGTCGTTTTGTTTGTATTGATGGGTGTTTTAGGCCGATTTCCACATCATTCAAGTCATACCACCCCGTCAGTTCACACACCCGTGATCCCTGGGTGAATCAACCCAGCTATGCAATAGACATGAACACATTGTGGCTAAGAGAAGCAATTGCCCGCCATGCTTTAAAATGTCGTTCTGTTTGCATTGTATGGGTTTTGATTTTTTTTGGAAGCGAGTTGTTGCATGACTAAATAAGTGAGGAAAGTGACATAAAATATCTGCATGTGGGAAAGGGTTAGTACATGTACATGTATCTGTTCACGGGTCTTCGCACCTCTGCAGGCCAAATCCCTTTCGGCGGTACAGTGAACGATTTTCCCATAACCCCGTTCCCACATGCACACACTCCCTATAAATGAACTATGGAAAACATTGTGATAAAAACAGCCATTGCTCATCATGTTTTCAAAGGTCGTTTTGCTTGCATTGTTGGGGTTTTAGGCCGTTGTCAACAGCATGTATGCCCAATCGCCATCGTTGTCAACAGCATGTATGCCCAATCGCCATCACAGTGCACATACTCGTGTTTTTCGGTGATTCTACACAGCTAGGCAATAGGACTGAAAACAGTGTGGTAAAAGGAGCCATTGCTTACCATGTTTTCAAAGGTCGTTTTGATTGTTTTGTTGGTAATCAACCAATCTACGCGATAAGACTGAACACAGCGTGGTATAAGGAGCCATTGCTCGTCATGTTTTCAAAGTTCGTTTTGAGTGCACTGTACGGAGTCAACAGCATTTATGTCCAATCACTCTCACAGTTCACAAACTCATGGGACCTGGGAGAATCAACCCGGCTATGCGTTAGGACTGAAAACAGTGTGGAGAGATGAGCCATTGCTAATCATGAGTTCAAAGGTCGTTTTGTTTGTATTCTTGGGTGTTTTACGCCGGTTTCAGCATCATATATGTCAAATCACCCGCACTGTTCACATACTCATGCGTCCTGGGTAATTCAATCCAGCTACTCAATAGTACTGAACACACTGTGACAAAGGGAGCAATTGCCCGCCCTGCTTTCAGAGGTCGTTTTGTTTGTAGTGTTGGGTGTTTTAGGCCGTTTTCAACATCATTCCAGTCATACCACCCCGTCAGTTCACACACTCGTGATCCCTGGGTGAATCAACCCAGCTATGCCATAGACCTGAACACATTGTGGCAAGAGAAGCAATTGCCCGCCATGCTTTAAAATGTCGTTTTGTTTGCACATACTCATGTTTTTTTAGTGATTCTGCCCAGCTAGGCAATAGGACTGAAAACAGTGTGGTACATGTAAGAGGAGCCATTGCTCATCATGTCTTCAAAGGTCGTTTTGATTGCGTTGTTGGGTGTTTTACGCCGTTTTCAACATCATATATGTCAAATCGCACGCACTGTTCACATACTCATGCGTCCTGGGTGATTCAACCCAGCTACTCAATAGTACTGAACACACTGTGACAAAGGGAGCAATTGCCCGCCCTGCTTTCAGAGGTCGTTTTGTTTGTATTGTTGGGTGTTTTAGGCCGATTTCCACATCATTCAAGTCATACCACCCCGTCAGTTCACACACCCGTGATCCCTGGGTGAATCAACCCAGCTATGCAATAGACATGAACACATTGTGGCAAGAGAAGCAATTGCCCGCCATGCTTTAAAATGTCGTTCTGTTTGCATTGTATGGGTTTTGATTTTTTTGGAAGCGAGTTGTTGCATGACTAAATAAGTGAGGAAAGTGACATAAAATATCTGCATGTGGGAAAGGGTTAGTACATGTACATGTATCTGTTCACGGGTCTTCGCACCTCTGCAGGCCAAATCCCTTTCGGCGGTACAGTGAACGATTTTCCCATAACCCCGTTCCCACATGCACACACTCCCTATAAATGAACTATCGAAAACATTGTGATAAAAACAGCCATTGCTCATCATGTTTTCAAAGGTCGTTTTGCTTGCATTGTTGGGGTTTTAGGCCGTTGTCAACAGCATGTATGCCCAATCGCCATCACAGTGCACATACTCGTGTTTTTCGGGTGATTCTACACAGCTAGGCAATAGGACTGAAAACAGTGTGGTAAAAGGAGCCATTGCTTACCATGTTTTCAAAGGTCGTTTTGATTGCGTTGTTGGTTGTTTTAGGCCGTTTTCAACAGCATTTATGTTAAATACCCCTCACTGCTCACACACACACATGCTTCCTGGGTGAATCAACCAATCTACGCGATAAGACTGAACACAGCGTGGTATAAGGAGCCATTGCTCGTCATGTTTTCAAAGTTCGTTTTGAGTGCACTGTACGGAGTTTTAGGCCGTTTTCAACAGCATTTATGTCCAATCACTCTCACAGTTCACAAACTCATGGGACCTGGGAGAATCAACCCGGCTATGCGTTAGGACTGAAAACAGTGTGGAGAGATGAGCCATTGCTAATCATGAGTTCAAAGGTCGTTTTGTTTGTATTGTTGGGTGTTTTACGCCGGTTTCAGCATCATATATGTCAAATCACCCGCACTGTTCACATACTCATGCGTCCTGGGTAATTCAATCCAGCTACTCAATAGTACTGAACACACTGTGACAAAGGGAGCAATTGCCCGCCCTGCTTTCAGAGGTCGTTTTGTTTGTATTGTTGGGTGTTTTAGGCCGTTTTCCACATCATTCCAGTCATACCACCCCGTCAGTTCACACACTCGTGATCCCTGGGTGAATCAACCCAGCTATGCCATAGACCTGAACACATTGTGGCAAGGGAAGCAATTGCCCGCCATGCTTTAAAATGTCGTTTTGTTTGCACATACTCATGTTTTTTTAGTGATTCTGCCCAGCTAGGCAATAGGACTGAAAACAGTGTGGTACATGTAAGAGGAGCCATTGCTCATCATGTCTTCAAAGGTCGTTTTGATTGCGTTGTTGGGTGTTTTACGCCGTTTTTAACATCATATATGTCAAATCGCACGCACTGTTCACATACTCATGCGTCCTGGGTGATTCAACCCAGCTACTCAATAGTACTGAACACACTGTGACAAAGGGAGTAATTGCCCGCCCTGCTTTCAGAGGTCGTTTTGTTTGTATGTTGGGGTGTTTTAGGCCGATTTCCAAATCATTCAAGTCATACCACCCCGTCAGTTCACACACCCGTAATGCCTGGGTGAATCAACCCAGCTATGCAATAGACATGAACACATTGTGGCAAGAGAAGCAATTGCCCGCCATGCTTTTAAAATGTCGTTCTGTTTGCATTGTATGGGTTTTGATTTTGTTGGAAGCGAGTTGTACCTCGTTTAAGGTCTTTGGTATGACTCGACCGGGGATTGAACCCTGGTTTTCTCATTTTCCCACAATGTTTTAAACTTGTTCTGCAATAATACCTTCACTTATAGTGATTGTCCGTGATTTTGCCTTTAGGTTTGAAATAATTTGGTGTATGTGGGAAAGGGTTACTCTCCGGCTGACAGACTTCGATCCTGACATTTTGTAAAGATACTCTTATTACTTAAAAATAGTTTAGTAGACCGGACGGGGTTTGGTACGGATCTCTCCACTTTCAATTCAATTCAATTCAATTCAATTCAATTCAATTCAATTCTTTATTCAAGTTTAAAGGCCTTCGGCCCATGTACATTAGCATTTACAAAAGCATATAATAAGAATGACATACTTAGTATGATTATAAATTACAGAATAGTTTCGAGATCTTTTAGACGTTAAGATTATTAAATAGTGAACGTGTAAGACACGCTCGTAATCATTATATGCATTTTATTCAGTAAAGTTGGAATCCAGCCCATTATTCATAAGTTTCATGCACTACGTAATACATTTATAAATGTAATCAACACCTGAGCCTAACAACGAGAAAACCAACATTGTGTATTCTGCTTAAAGTATCGACCCGGACCAGCCTAATACCACACAAGCTAACCCGGACAGACACTTTTCGCCTCCTGTGGATTACATTACTCTATACCTCTATCCCCCTGAGACTGAATAGGTCTCGCTGAGTCCATAATGTTGGTTTTCTCGTGGAAAGGCTCACGTAAAATCCTCTCAAATATATCTTTTAGTTCAAATGCCTCAATGTCATTAATTCTTCTTCTCTTCTTCTTCTTCTTCTTCTCTTCTTCTTCTTCTTCTTCTTCTTCTTCTTCTTCTTCTTCTTCTTCTTTCTCTTCTTCTTCTTCTTCTCTTCTTCTTCTTCTTCTTCTTCTTCTTCTCTTCTTCTTCTTCTTCTTCTTCTTCTTCTTCTTTCTTCTTCTTCTTCTTCTTCTTCTTCTTCTTCTTCTTCTTCTTCTTCTTCTTCTTCTTCTTCTTCTTCTTCTTCTTCTTCTTCTTCTTCTTCTTCTTCTATCTTGTTTTTTAGAAGATATGTCTTAACTAGAGAGATACCTCTATGAGACAGAGAGAGAGATATCTCCCTATTTTACAAATATATCATTATAGCTTAGATAGATATCCCTCTATCTTAGTGAGATATCTCTCAATCTTACAGAGATATCTCTCTACGGAATAGTTCATGTTCCTTTAGAGAGATATCTCTTTAACATATCTCTTTAGCATCGCTTCCGATTAAGCTACCGTGATGTACTTTTCCAAATATACTGTTATGCCTCCGTCGGAGAGAATGTTGGCCGAGCTGTGGTTCGAACGCACAACCGATAGACACCGCGACAGATCTACCTGAGTTTGGCATATTTAGTATGTAAAAAACATGTCCAGCTATAATTCGATCTTCAAAGTGACATACTCCATTTAACCGTATAAGTTAAGCACGGGTTTGGGTGTATATACATTGTCATAGGCAGTCAACATATATATTATATTTCATTTGTCACGGATCACCCGGGGAATAACATGTAAGTTTATACAGTTAAATATTAGTATGTTTTACAAGATATAAATACTGTATTTATATATTAAAAAGTGTGGTCTATCTATAAATACTGTATTTGATTTCGTTTTGTAGTGTTTGTATTGTGTTTTATACCGCTTTCAACAATGTTCTGTAATGTCACGGCGTTTCTAATTTACCAGTAATACTGGTCAATGTATACTGACACCAGCGAGTCAATCGTAATGCCAAACTTACAATACTAAGCGTCAAGGCGAGAAAGCCATTGCTACCATTTTAAAGTCTTTGGTATGACCCGACCGGGGTTCGAAACCGCGACGTGCCGCAACCAAAGCGGACACTCTAACAGTACACCAGCGAGGCCGTGTTTCGAAACAAGCGATAGCTCAGTAACGACGAGGGGTATCAACACACTGGTCGTTAGTTATGGTTGCCAATTATCTCAGTAAAATGTCATCTAGATTACTGGTGCGGACAAGCAATGATATACATGGTTAGCCGCCGTGATATTACTGAAAAGCTGCTTAATAGCCATTAAACTGCAATAGATAAATGTTTTTATTTTAATTCATTTATATGCCGTACTCTAATACACTTTGCAAACTTTGTGTACTAGTGTATTGGATAATGATATAAAGAGGACATTATTCGCACGGACATTGTACAGAGTGTAGAAGAAAAGAAAACTGTTTCTTTCAGAGTGATTAGAACCACGTTTAAGTTCTTTGTTATGACTCGTCCCGGGATTGAACCCTGGTTTTTCGCACTCGAACTTTGCAAACTTTGTGTACTGGTGTATTGGATAATGATATCGATTTGAGTTAAACTAGTATCGTGAAGATGTATTGACTGTGGACTCATGACCTCATTTTTCGGCCGACTGCATTCTAAAATATGTAAATTCGGTGAGATCGTGAATGTTCGAACACATCTTCGGAAGTAACCTATATTTATAAGCACATGTTAAAATTTAGAACAAAAGATCTATTTGCCAGTGCTTGATATATATAGTATGGTGTTTTAAGCCACTTCCTACACCTTTTCAGTTATATCACGGCGTTTCCTGGGTTGTTACGAGTACATGCACTACTGGTCCATTTATCCTGACAACAGCCAGTCAGTCGTAATACTAACCCTGCAACTATGATCGCCAAGGAGAGCGGCCATTACTTCTATGTTTAAAGTCTCTGGTATGACCCGGATGGGGATCGAACCCGCTACCTCCCGCACTCGATGCGACGGTCTACCATAACGCCACCTCCCAAAGACGGAATGTGTCGGTCCGGATCAGTCTGCGCTGACTGTGCAGGCTGATCTGGATCGATACATTACGCAGAGGACATAATGTTGGTTTTCTCGCGGGACGGCTCATATAGTATGGTGTTTTAAGACACTTCCTACACCTTTTCAGTTATATCACGGTGTTTCCTGGGTATGTTACCAGTACATGCACTACTGGTTCATTTATCCTTACAACAGCCAGTCAGTCGTAATACTAACCCTGCAACTCAGACCGCCACTGAGAGCGGTCATTACTTCTATATTTAAAGTATTTGGTATGACCCGGATGGGGATCGAACCCGCGACCTCCCGCACTCGAAGCGAGGGTCTACCATAACGCCACCGAGGCGGTATATTTTCGAATGCAATGGTCTAACTAATGAAAACGCTTGTCCAAGGTCAGTTTATTTGTGCAACGTCATTTTAAAGGAAGCTTTTGAAGATCAAAAAAGTGTTTTGATTATACCTATACGAATGAATTGTCGTTTACGGCAAGCAGAATGACATCTCTCATTTTTGTACCTTTTTCTTAAAATATGACATAATACATGTATAGAAAACATAGATAGTGGTTCATTTTGAAAAAGCTATGTCAAATTCGACGGTTTGATGATGGTGTATATTTGTAGATATTGCTATTCTTACCAAGTCATCGAACGAGGTACAAATCGCCAAGATTATTGTACCAAGTGGGGACAAGCATTATCTCAATGATTGAAATCATGCCAAAGAATTCGCTGTACGTATGTTGGAAATGACGATACTGTATAAAAGGTCGTCTTGAATTGACCCGTATACATCTAAATATTCCATACAATCCGAACACTCGGTGATCATCGATTCTCTATCTCGTTCATTTATATCGGTTATTTCCCTTGTTGATACCTAACGATTATCGGGTCAGACATACACTGTGTTCTGGCTTCATTATTATGCTGTGGTATGGTGTGTATTGATCATCCAACATTTAGTCACTGTGCTCTGCCTTCATTATTATGCAGTGGTATGGGGTGTATTGATCATCCAACATTTAGTCACTGTGCTCTGGCTTCATTATTATGCTGTGGTATAGAGTGTATTGAGTGATCCAACATTTAGTCACTGTTCTCTGGCTTTATTATTATGCTGTGGTATGGGGGTGTATTGATCATCCAACATTTAGTCACTGTGCTCTCGCTTCAGTATTATGCTGTGGTATGGGGTGTATTGATCATCCAACACTTAGTCACTGTGCTCTCGCTTCAGTATTATGCTGTGGTATGGGGTGTATTGATCATCCAACACTTAGTCACTGTGCTCTCGCTTCAGTATTATGCTGTGGTATGGGGTGTATTGATCATCCAACATTTAGACACTGTGCTCTGGCTTTATTATTATGCTGTGGTATGGGGTGTATTGATCATCCAACATTTGGTCACTGTGCTCTGGCTTCATTATTATGTTGTAGTATTGGGTGTATTGATCATCCACCATTTAGTCACTGTGCTCTGTCTTCATTATTACATGTATGTTGTGGTATTGGGTGTATTGATCATCCAATATTTAGTCTGTGCTCTCGCTTCATTATGCTGTGGTATGGTTTCCACTCTCTGCAGTGGGTTGCCTTATGCGCAGCGCGAGCAAGCAGGAGGGTTCGTTTTTTGTGTCAATTGGCTGTAAAAATCTGATTCATAAGAGGTGAAATGCGGCCGCTTGATTGGCTGCATGACACAAACCTCATGCAATACGAAAATTACACTGCTGTTACGGAGGAAATCGTGCATGCTTAACGAAGTTTCGCTAGCCAATTTTCCCAGGGTATCATATATTGTTTAAATAGCCTGGGTACCGAGGATGATGGATGTATTGATCATCCAACATTTACCAGGGTCACGTCACACTAAAGCCTACATTCGTCTGTGTTCGAATTGAAGGCAGTAACGATCAACATTTGAATTACATGTATATTCTTTTTGTATTGCGCATTTCGATCGTCACCGTCATTGTCATTAGGCGGAGATATGCTTACT
Organism: Serripes groenlandicus; assembly: GCA_031761405.1. Classification (NCBI taxonomy): domain Eukaryota; kingdom Metazoa; phylum Mollusca; class Bivalvia; order Cardiida; family Cardiidae; genus Serripes; species Serripes groenlandicus. Next base: position 64,661,303 of record JASEVX010000006.1, read on the forward strand.
CGCAATTAACCCCTTGGCGGAGATATGCGAGTAGAATGTTTCCGACATACCCTGAATGAATTAATTGTAAATTTCAGAAGTTGGCAGTTCGGTTTTATTATTCCTTATGTTTATTTATCTCTTTGCTAAACTTTGAAACTTTCATTTTGCTTGGTGTTCGCGTTTATTATACCACAGTTGCAGATGTACCAGCAATAATCTTTAGCAGGGAAACAGATTCTGTTACACTATTAAATCAGTATTATACTTTCATTTATAGCGATAATCCATCAGTCTGCCCAGATGTTTTCAATGTCGTCTACTGCAGATGTATTATTGTATGCGTACTAGTAAATACAAACTTTTCCAGGACACAGGATCATCACAGATGGGTTGTGTTTAGTGTCGCTGTAGCGGTGGCGTTTTTCAATTACGGAATTCCACTTACGATGGGCTCAATGTTCGTTAGCATGTTGGACACGTTGAACGCTGGGAGACCCAAAACCGCCCTTGTACAATCTCTCACAATTACATTCTGCTTTGGATTTGGTAGGTTAACCCTTTTCAACATTGAAACTCCTTTCGTCGCATTTGCAGCAGACATTATGAGACATTTCTCATTTTGCCACACAGTAAAAGCCTCTAACAGAGTGGATGTTATTCAATGATATTTTCAATTCAATTTTATTCGGCCAGTTGGCAATCTGATGCCATTTGTCATTTACAAATATGAACACATAAAGAATATGCCCCCATGACACAACTACACAGGTGTCACTTAAGATAGCTCTAGATAAGAAGAGTATTTCACATCCCAAGATCTTTATTTGACCATTAAACCCTATTTTGTGGTTACTCAAAAGAATCGTCTCAGTGAGACGATTCTTTTGATTACCAATAATATAGGGTTCATTTTTTTCATAATAGAGATATTTATAGAAAAATACCATTTTACTCCTCCTTTTCTAGTTCTCTGATGTTTTGGTTATTTAAACTCGAACTATCATACTTTCCTAATGGGTTTTCGAGAGAGAAAAAGGAGTAATCCTTGTTTGACTTTTCAAAATAATTCTTGCTCACACAGTTTCCAAAGTCTTTGGTCTGGGGCTTTAGCCCCTGGTCATTTTTCGGAGTTGGCTGTCGCAAATTGCAAACATACAACGCATTTTAGGGTGAGTCTGCGCGGTAAAAAGAATTCATCATAGATTCAACGAAACGGCATTAAAAAGGTTAAGATCACCCACACAACATCATTATATTGTTGTTGGAACATCAGCGAAAAACTTTAAAAGGCGTGAGTATTCCAATATAAGTTAAAACAAATGGTTAGAAATTAATGCGCCGAGAGGTCAAATATAGAAGGTTATTATCATCTTCGTAAGTGGAACGGAAAAGAACGACTTTGTTCGAGTATTTACGGAGATTGTCCAATTCAGTTTAAATGGAGTCATTTGCCATTATGAAACAAACCATCATAGTTGATTGTACCATTATGTTTCGCTTTTTACATTTCTTTTATATTCTGCAATCTCATATTCCATAATATATTTTACAAAAAGAAAAATAAGTTTGCTAATATTCCCGGAAAATGTCGACGAAAAATACATGGTAAACAAAGAAATCACGTGACAAATGCGCATTGGGGGGTGGGGGTGGGGGGGGTCAACTGTGGAAGGTTATTAGTCATCTTCCCGAAGTGAAAAGGAAAAGTATTAGTTTAAAACCATATTTAAGGCATTTCTCTCGTCGATTTTGTTGTTTAGATATTTTCTTTGTTTGACATTACAATATACATGTTATAAATAGACAAAGAAATTTACGAACATTTCCGGAAAATAGCGACGAAAAAGATAGTGTACACATATACCAACTACCAATCAGAGAGCGCGACCGCTATGTCGGACTTAGTGTGAAATAAAGGGAATTATATATTAGAACAACGGTGGAGGAAAAGGTGGAGATGGTTACCTTTAAAAAACAGAGGAACTCCGTCGATTAAAAATAGAATACACACACTGACGCGTGATAGCAGCTCGCTCGCTGATTGGCTATGGTACAAATAGTTTAGAGAGAAATGTGTTGATCGCTTTCTTGCCTGAAGTGACCTAAACATTGTTTTCTTACACGACTTTTGACACCCCACGATGACTAAATACTTTTATTTAATATATTGAATTTTCATTCACCGCAATGACATACATCATTTTAGTTATCATAAAATACATTTATGAAGCATTGCGGCTCCTCGGATCCAAACGCCACATTTCACACACAAATGCTTCCTGTGCTCCATAAATACACATTTCCCCCAATTCCGTACCAGCCCGCTATTAAACATTGTGTACTTTGGGTTTAAAATACTCTGTTTTCCACTCTGTCCGTAAAAGTGGACTAAATCAATCCATAACTGATACATGATGAATTAATGCTTTCAGTGTGTATGAATAACACATGCTTATTGAGTGCAGCTTTTTGCTTTTTTTGAAACTTCATATCTTTTCACTCATTCACCTTGTTCTGTAACTAGTTGTATGTAATAGTGTGTGTCTTTTAATGTGTTCATTATGTTAGTTCCTGGATCCAAGTGCATACATAATTTCTTGTTTACCCAATACTACGCTAAATTACACTTATCAGTTATGACCCAATCTCATTAAAACCAGATCTTATAAAACTTGCATACTCGTATATAGCCAATATACGTACGTACGCGGTAGAAGTTTTTTGGTCTGATTTTAATGAGATTGGTTATGACCACAACTGTGGTCATCCTTAGTTGTGGTCATCCTTAAACAAGAAAGTATGTACGTAATCAATAAACTATTGTTTTTGTGGTCCTGAACCTAAGTTTTTAAATCACCTGAGCCAAAGGCTCTATATTATCTATTGAACTCACTCACTGTCCGTAGCTCTTCTAAAAAACCATTGTCTGCAAGTTAATTAAACTTGGCATGGATGTTCCTTGCATGGCTTCACCTTTACAGTTGTTCACATAATTCCATTCAGTGCACAACTTGTTGCCATGGCGACAAAAAGAAAATCTTATTAAATTCTTCTTGTCAGAAACTACTGGCCCAGCCGGATTTCAAAGTAAATTATCTGAAATGTTCCTTGACTGAACCTCTCTGAACCTCCACCAAGTTTGCTCGAGTGGGTGAAATTTGTAAAACACACAGGCACTACTTGATGGAAGTTGATTTAACATTGACATATTTCTCAATATGATAAGGCAGGAACTTCAAAATGTTTCTGCTTAAACCTGCTGCCAAATATTCCTTTGATTCTTCATGTCCTAAATGTGTATACTTGTGAGCTCTTGCACTCAGGTGAGCAATATAGTGCCAACAAGGTCCTCCTGTTTTCCAATTGCCAGTTTTATAATATATACTATTTTTGTTATGATCTTTCAACTTCTTAACAATAAATAAATGAACATAAGCCGCAATTGTTTTTTCCCTTTCACATGTTCCCTACTTCTCCAACCTTCCTACAGCCACCAAGCCGTCAGCACTTTCAGTGCTTTGATTAATTATCGCTTTCAGAGATTCATTTAACAAACGAGTCTTTTATTTCTACACCATCTTCATTGCTTTCTGCTATAACTTACCATTGCAGGTGTGATGAGGGTGTAAATATATCTTCTATCTTTACAACATATGTATTAAGACCCATAATCACCTAACGGCGTTGATATTTTGTATAACTTTGCATTTCAGATGAAATGAGTGTATATATGTATCTTATATCTTTACAATATATGCAATAAGACACCGAATCACCTGACGGGGTTAATATTTGTTTTAATGAGTGTGTAAATACATCTTCTATGTTTATAACATATGCAATAAGACCCCAAACCACCTTACGGGGTTAATATTTGTTATAACCTACATTTACAGTGTTAATGAGTGTGTAAATACATCTTCTATCTTTACTACATATGCATTAAGACCCCTAATCCTCTGACGGGGTTGATATTTGTTATAACCTACAATTACAGTATTAATGAGTGTGTAAATACATCTTCTATATTTATAACATATGCATTAAGACCCCTAATCACCTGACGGCGTTGATATTTTGTATAACCTTGCATTTAAGATGAAATGAGTGCATATATGTATCTTATATCTTTACAACATATGCATTAAGACCCCTAATCACCTGACGGCGTTGATATTGTGTATAACCTTGCATTTAAGATGAAATGAGTGTATACATGTATCTTATATCTTTATAAAATATGCATTAAGACACCGAATCACCTGATAGGGTTGCCATGTTTTATTTATTACTTACCATTTCAGTACATGCAATTTATATCCTTCCATTTCAGGTATCGTGAGTGGGTTTCTGATATCCAGATTTGGTATCAAAGTTATGAGTTATCTGGGTGCAGTAATGTCAGCTGTTGGTTTACTAACATCCTTCTTTGTAACCTCGATTTATCAACTATACGGGTCCATATCGGTGATTTCCGGTGAGCTATGATTATTAATTAACGACGTTCTTTTGCTTATCCACGGCTCTGAATGATTCCATATTTTCTTGATAAATTTTGATGTATTGGGGTTTAAGCCGTTTTCAACATTATTTCAGTTATATGTTTGCGACAGTGATGCCTAGGTAAACTAACCAGTACTATGCTAAGAAAAGTGCCTTGGCTAACGGCACTCCATCATGACCGTCGTGCTGCGAATGAGGATCGAACCAGGGACGCCCGGCTTTAATAATAATAATATCTTTATTTTTTGAAGGTAACATCTAAGACATAGAGATTATTCAACTTATTTTTTGAAAGATAAGAATATTATTCACGAGCCGTCTCATGAATGGGAGTGACGTCACGAGTGACGTAGTCACGAGTGGTTCCTCCCATTCACAAGACGGCGAGTGAATTATATTCTAATCTTTGAAAATATAAGTTGAATAATCTGTTTATTACATTTCATTGTTATTTGTTGTAATACATTACATTTTTAAATACGTGTCTTCAACCATAGTTTATATTTACTGTGGAATATTGTTTGTCGTTTGACCTACTTTGCGCATTATTTTCGGATGAGGCGTGGCCATGGAAAAAAGGGAGGTGCACGCATGCGCAATTGTGTAGTAGATTATAACACTGGTGTGTAATAACAATAAATCAACGATTATGAATTTTCTTTCACCGAGATATCCTTTTATTACATTTCTATCCATCAAATATAAGGATATCTCGGTGAAAGACAATTCATAATCGTTGATTTATTGTTATTACACACCAGTGTTATAATCTACTACACAATTGCGCATGCGTGCCCCTCCCTTTTTTCCATGGCCACGCCTCATCCGAAAATAATCCGCAAAGTAGGTAAAACAACAAACAATATTCCACAGTAAATATAAACTATGGTTGAAGATACGTATTTAAAAATTTAATTTATTACAACAAATAACAATGAAATGTAATAAACAGATTATTCAACTCATTTTTTGAAAGATTAGAATATAATTCACTCGCCGTCTTGTGAATGGGAGGAGCCACTCGTGACGTCACTCCCATTCACGAGACGGCTCGTGAATTATATTCTTTTATTACATACCTATCCAAATTTTGCATTGAAATTTAAGTGACATAAAATCAATATCAATTTAAAAAAAAAAGATAACTAACACTGTGACGATAACACTTTTAGTTTTTTTATATCATCACTAGTGATGATATCATTTTTGCCGGAACTACTTTTTCTAGGAATTTAAAAAAAACTGAGACCGAATACTAGGAAAATGACGTCACGTCAGCGGTTTTGACGTCATAACGCTAGTCATTTGGCGCCAAATAGAAGCAGCAGTATTTGGTTACGTAACATTCATACGCCTAAGGCCAAGTCATCTTTTTTTTTTATATGTTTCTTTAAAATAAAGGGGAGATTTATTGCAGATATATAATAAATAGAATAACTAACTGCATGTTTTTGATATCGAATTTATGTCACTCGGGAACAAAGGGGTAATTTGGTGTAAAATCACTCAACCTACGGTTTCGTGATTTTAACCAAATTACCCCTTTTTTTCCCTTGTGACATAAATTCTATATCAAAAACATGCAGTTAGTTATTCTCTATTTATTACATACCTATCCAAATTTTGCATTGAAATTTAAGTGACATAAAATCAATATCAATTTTTAAAAAAATGATAACTTACACTGTGACGATAACACTTTTAGTTTTTTTATATCATCACTAGTGATGATATCATTTTTGCCGGAACTACTTTTTTTTAAATTTGGAACATCTTTGGAATTTAAAGTGGGTTTAATACTAGGAATTTAAAAAAAACTGAGACCGAATACTAAGAAAATGACGTCACGTCAGCGGTTTTGACGTCATAACGCTAGTCATTTGGCGCCAAATAGAAGCAGCAGTATTTGGTTACGTAACATTCATAATAATAATAATAATAATAATAATAATAATAAAATCTTTATTTAACGAAGGTTGCACATTAAGTAATATAACAAATGAATTGCATATGACTTATCTGCCATGTGGCCTTCAAATAGAAACTACATTTCAATTTGAATAAGGTGAATGTTAGTATGATACTATGATACAATGTACTTAAGATGGTGAATGATAGATGAGAACATGAAATGATAAAACAGTAGGCAGACACAAATGAACTGTTATGTTTGCTTTTATGCAAATATAAACATTGATATTCAACATGTTATTGAATTAAGTTGTTTTTGGGATAGGGTCTTATTTTTCTTGTAGTAAGTGATATTTCACTCTATTTTTGAAAGTTTTATTGTTGCTGATATTGCGAATTTCCAATGGTAATTCATTCCAAACACGCATTCCATAGAAGGTAAATGTATTTTTGCCGTAGTTAGTGCGAGGTATATAGGGTAGAGTAAGATCTTTGTTTGTTTGTGATCTCAGAGTATACGATTGGTTTTTAGATATTGTTATTACATCATTCATATAGGACGGCGTCATGTTGTTAATTGTTTTATGAATGAGAACCGCAGCATGGTAACGACATCTTTTGTCAAAATTAAGCCAACCCATTGATTGTAGAATACACTCGGAATTTGATCTTTCGGCTTGGTTTAGAACCAGTCTTGCGGCTCGTTTTTGAAGCTTAATAATTTTTATTGCGTTTTTTCTTTGACAAGTACCCCAAATATGGCAACAATAATCAAGCAGTGGTACAATGTAGGCATTGTAGAACATCGTTTTCATGTCAAAAGTGATGAGGTAAGATATTCGTTTAAGCAATGAAATTTTGGTGTTAATATTTTTCTGACTTTCGTCACTTGAGTGTTCCATGAGAGTGTTTGGTCAATATAAATCCCTAATATTTTTTGTTCAGTTACATTGTTTAAAGCTACATTATCTATTGTCAATTTAAGTTTACTTGAAGATTTTATTTTGTTGGCTGTTCCAATAAGCATACATTTCGTTTTCGAGGGATTGATCGCCATGTTGTTAACTTTACACCAATTTCCAATATTGCTCAGTTTTGTTTGCAGCGTGATTTGAATGTCAGATACACTTTTGCCTGGTTGATACAATGTTGCGTTGTCGGCATACATATCAATGTTATTGTTTTCACACTCGTAAACAATGTCGTTTATATAAATTAAAAATAGCAGCGGTCCGAGGATCGATCCTTGAGGCATGCCAGATTGTATAAGGAGTTCATCAGATCTGTTGTTTTCTACTACGACACTTTGTTTTCGATTTTTTAAGTAAGAATTAAAAAGTCTTAATGCTGATTCATTAAAATGATAAAGTTTAAGTTTGTGGAGTAAAATTGTATGATCAACTAAATCAAAGGCTTTACGGAGGTCCAGGTACACACTGCCGATGAGTTTTCCTTCGTCTATATCTTTCAGCCAAGAATCTATTAACCTTGTCAGTGCTGTAACACAAGAATAGTCTTTTCGGAAACCGGACTGATATTTGTGTATTATATCAGTTTTTTTTTTAAATATTCATGCATATGATTAGCAATGTGTCTTTCAAAGATTTTTGACAATGTTGGCAATATGGAAATAGGCCGATAGTTTGCCGGGTCTTCACGAGTACCAGATTTAAAGAGAGGAATAACTTTCGCTTGTTTTAATTTATCAGGAAAAGTCCCACTTGCAATACTGTTATTAATGATTGACGTTATACTCGAAATCACTGTATCACCGCAATACTTAATTATTTTTGGACTTATTCCATCAATTCCTGTTGATTTATTAATGTTCAACTTGTTAATTATTAATTTAACTTCATGTGTCGAAATAAATGGAATTTCAAAAATATTGTTTGCAAGTTTTTCGTCAAGCTTTTTTTTAAATTTTACAAATGTGTTTGGTGAAAAATCGGTTAATTTAACTAAGGATGAAATATTCACAAAATATGTATTCAATTCATTAATAATGCGCAAGTCTGTTGTTAAAATTTCAGAGTTTTTCTTTAACGTACGCGGAAGCTGAACAGTTCTAGATTGGTTTAAATTTGAAATATATTTAAGATTTTTCCATAAGTATTTGACGTCTTTATTCTCCTGAATTGCTTTGTTGAAAAAAATTCTTTTATGTCTTTTTATTGTAGCCGTTACCTTATTTCTAAGTATTTTATACTGTTCAAAGTTACCATCCTGATGGAATTTATTGCGTTGAAAAATCATGGACTTAATTTCATCACAAAACCAACCTGGTTGTGTGTCATATTTAATTCGCTTAGTTTTCACTGGTGCTATATCAGATAATACTGTATTAAGTATGTGGTAAAGCAAATTCAGCGCCTCATTTGGATCGCTCAATATCTCAACAGTATGTATTGACAATTGGAGAATTCTTTCTTTGAATACGCTTATATCAAACTGTTTAAAAAATCTGTACTGCATATACTTATGCAAACTTTTTGAAAGCGACATGGTGCTCGTATGTGTAAAACTTATCGGATAATGATCGCTAAGCGACAGCGGTGAAACAAATTTATGTTAGTGACGTAACATGATGGTGTATAAATATGATCTATTATTTTTTCTGAGTATTTAGTTACACGCGTTGAAGATTCAACAAGTTGCACGAAATCAAATTTTGAAACTAAGTCGACCCATTTAGTGTTATTAAAGTGTTTATCCGTATTCGCAGATAAATAATTAATATTAAAATCGCCAAGTATGTAATATTCCGACCGCGATAAATCGACTCTATCTAGTTGCGCTTCGTATAAATCGATCCAAGTCTGTCCTGCGTTAGGAGGTCGATAAACAAAGTTTAATAAAAACGCTTTACTGTTTGTGCTATTAATCTGAATCCACACGGATTCTATATCATCGTTTTCATATTCTAGACAACGCTTGTACGATAATTTATTTGACATATAAACAATGATACCGCCACCCTTTTTCTTACCGACACGATCTTTTCGTTCAAACGTAAAATAATTAATTTTCAAACAGTTGTCATCGATGTTTTCATGCAAAAACGTTTCGCATAAACCTAGTATATCCGGGGAATTCACGTTAGATAGCATTAATTTAATTTCGTCAAGTTTGGGCATTAAATGACAAATATTCAGATTAGAAATATGAGTACCTTTCTTACTGTATTTAAATGAAGTATTACTATAACAAGTGCTTTGACTGATTGCTGAATCATTTAAGGTCATACTAGGTGGTTGTTGGTGTGTTTTATTTACGAGATCGGTAGAATACGTTTCATGTAAAGGCGTTGTTTTTTTATCACAGTTAATTTTGGTTCTGAGGGCTAGAGTAACATCCTTAGGTCTATGTATGAAATTGCAATTATTCAAAGTACTGCAATGATCTTGTTCTTCACCCATTATACATACACAGTTTACCTCGTTACACTCAGTACATATATTTTGTAGTGTCTTATATAGATTTACGTTTAAATAGTGCGTGTGTCTGCCGGTTTCGTCCTATTGTCTGTATGCGTTCCCGTTTCTTCTTCCGTATGAAAAGCAGCACTACTATTTCCAGGCGATATCTGGAACGGCCGAGATCGTCGATTAACTGGCGTGAAGTAGTCTCCGTGCCCACTGTCCGAGCGCAGGCCTCTATCATCTGCATAATGTCGAACGCGGTACTGTCTTCAAGCGTAAGCGCCGAATGTTGTCGCCTGTTGTCGTGGAGTCTCGTCATTTTTGTGCCTTTTTACAATATGCAGTTTCTTGTTAACGGTGAACACAAGAGTTTTTGTTCCGAGTAAATTTAAATGAATGCCGTCGTTGTTGTAGAAGTGTCTCACTGTGGTACCGCCTCCGTATACAAATGCATTATGACACTCGATCAGTACTGCACCAGTTTCGCGACATACTTCACGAATTTCGTTGTTGTATGGCCTGACATCAACATCTTGCCTTGGGCAAATGGTGCATAGGTACACGCAACACTGTTTACGTTGAAGTGACAACGTCGTGTCTCTAATTTCCGCTCGTAACGTCACGCTCGACTTTCCGTTGCTGACGTCATTTCCGCCAATGTACAAAACAACGTTTGAATATTTATGTGTACCAACTTCCGACAATCTTTCATTTAAAAGATTAATAGTTGCCCCACTACCTGAGTTAATGTCAGTTTTGTTGTTCAGTCCCCGTCTTTGTATTCCTTTAAATACAAAGTCCCCGATAAAAAAAGTCCTGTCCCCTTTTACCTCCACGTTTGGTGTTTTCTGTGCCTGTATGGTATTAACAGTTTTCGGCGGTGATGCTGGTTCTTTCCGGGACCTCTCTATTGTGGATTTTACTGCATCGGTCACCGACTGAATTCGTCTGGATAATGACTCACCGAGTTTATCTACACCTTCCTTCACAGTTTGCGTAGTGTGCGAAATATCATCCAGGTCCGCTGATGTTTAACATTCATACGCCTAAGGCCAAGTCATTTTTTTTTTTATATGTTTCTTTAAAATAAAGGGGAGATTTATTCCAGATATATAATAAATAGAATAACTAACTGCATGTTTTTGACATCGAATTTATGTCACTCGGGAACAAAGGGGTAATTTGGTGTAAAATCACTCAACCTACGGTTTCGTGATTTTAACCAAATTACCCCTTTTTTCCCTTGTGACATAAATTATATATCAAAAACATGCAGTTAGTTATTCTCTATATCTTTCAAAAAATAAGTTGAATAATCTCTATATCTTTGATGGATAGAAATGTAATAAACATATTTTTTCAATTCAATATTTAGGCCACCAGCCCATAATATAAACAATACATATATATTTTTGTCCCCACAAAATACAATTATTTGTATTAACCCCTAAATGTTATATTTAGGAAATAGATCTCATTTTGAGTGATATACCGGCTCGTATATCACGATTGGGAGTTCAGGTGTGTAGTAATTAATCACGAAGGCCGAATGGCCTGAGTGATTAATTTATACACACCTGAACGACACATCGTGATATAAGAGCCGGTATATCACTCAAAATAAGATCTATTTCAATTCTAGCACTTGTTTATAACTTAAAGGGATACAAATTAGGCAGGAACTAGGTTTTGACATGACGTTGTTTGCCTTGATAAAATCACGTGTAGGCTATTCTATCTTTACTCCCCATTGTATTTGTTTTGGAAATATTCGATTTGTTCAACTAACAAAACATTTTGAAATCAATTTTATTAACAGTCTATGGACATTTTATTTTTATTATACCTTTTTTCAATTGTTCTTAAACTCATCATGGGCAATTTGTTACTGTCTCAATCTAACTCGACGTTTTCGACCGCACCAAAAATGTTGGTAAAACACGTAAATGACGTCATTTAAAACAATAACGTCAACGTTACAATTCAAATTTCCAAACGGCATTTACAACAAAAGCTCGTGACTTCATTCATAAAATGTCAAGGCAAACGTAGTAACGCATGCGCTCTGAGAAACGTTGTATGAAAAAATACTCGTGAGGGAATTTCAACAGCCAAATATAGTTCCGGAAATTTAGAGTGATATACTGCATTTAGATCACGCTCAAATCCTTCTGTGTGTATAGAAGAGAAACTGTCAATAGTGTTAGAATACAAAATATATACCATAGATAGGAAAAAGTGTAGTGAACAGATTAAACCGATGTTGAAGCTAACGGAAATTTGAAGCATATATTGGAGAATTGATGCCAATTCCATTTATAGTGCATAAACATTTTTGTCTAGATGTTTTCAAAATTCAAGATTCAAAGTATAACGATCAATGGATTGTAATGTAAACAATGTATAGGTTTACCCCCAACACAATACAAACATTTGTGGATTACTTTACTGTAGTTGCTATGTATCATAAATACAAAACATGAATAGCAACTAGTGAAGATAAAGATCAGAAAATATTAATGATAAATGCTAAGTTTAGACTCTTGATTTCTCATCATCAATATTTTGTGCACTAATTTACATATATTGAATAAATTTGATCCGTCGCAACAAAACATGAATCTTTATATCACCTATATAAATTTTCCTGAATTTCTCATAGCGTTTGCAAAAGAGAAAAGCATGAAATTCATCCTCAATTACAACGATTGCGAAATTTTCAAGACAATAAGTGCAAATCCTCTCTTCAATATTTAGTTTATGATCCGAGCACCGAAATTTTGCAAATGCTTTCCTAAGGTAAAAAGGTATATCAATATTTAAATAACGTTCTACGTTTAAAAGTGATTTATTGCATATAGTACTGTGTTTTATTAGAATTACTTAGAGCGTTATGCCAATCTTGTTGTAAAGAATCTTTAAGCCTTATTTTGAATTCTGAGATAAACATATTTATATTTCCAATATCCTTCGAAATCCAGATGTATCCGAAACCGTAGCTAAACAATACATTCCTAACTTCTGTTGCGTATGTATGTCTGCTGTGATCATCTAATTTTGTTAACATAATATAGCATTATTTTGGATATCTATGGGTTGGACTTTGTATTAATTTGGACCAGTACTTTAGAAATCTAGTGAAATACTCAATACATAAAGGGTATCGGCCACATTCACCTAAGACCATTTGATTGCAGGTTCCTTTATTTACCCCTAAGCATTGTTTACAAGCTTCTATTTGTGTCTTTTCAAGAATACCTCTATATTTGTACCCCCATAGCACAGCCCCGTAACACAAAATTGGTTTGACCATTGTATCAAATATTTTGAATTAGTCAATGTAATCCATGGCTCCAAAACGAAGATTTTGCGCACGGATACAGTTTAGTGACTCTTTAGACTGTGCTGCTAGACTAAAAAACGCTTTAGACCATTTTAGTTTAGGGGAGAAAATTAAACCCATATACTTGTAAAATGAAACTGTTTCAATAGGTTTATTGTAAAGGAACAATTTTTAACTTTTTCTCAGAGGACCATCATTTCTAAACACTACGACCTTAGTCTTTTTAAGATTCATATACATACCAACAGTATTTGAATAGTCTTCAATTGCATTTATTTGTCTGCAATTGTACGACTGTATCAGCTGGACTCACTATATCATCTGCGAACATTAATGTTATACTATTAGGAATGTTAGTGATTACGAAGAAACCTGAGTTACATTTATTCATGACATATGCACAAATATCATTTATAAATAAATCAAAGATCATTGACGAGCTTAAGTCTCCCTGTCGTGTGCCTTTTGAACAAGGGAAGTAATTAGTACCGGAATCGTCGACTTTGACGCAACAGTTGTTGTTCTTGTAAATGCTTAATAATATTTTCAGAAATTTACCTGATATTCCTTTACGTGCCAAAATTTCAAACAAGGCTTTATGTGAAACAATATCTATGCTTTTTCATAATCAATAAATATGATATACATACGTCCGCCTTTTTTCGATAAATATGCTTGTATTATAGCATGCAAAGTGAACATATTATCAGTTGGAGAATAACCTGTACGAAATCCGGCTTGAGATTCATCAATGTGATTGTTTATAGATACCCATTTACATAATCGATTATTTTAAAAAAAGTTCATCAATATTGTAATGAAATGTGTCATTTCCTGTTAAAAGAGAAGAAAAATGATTTACCCAAATAGACTCTGAAATATTTCGGTTATGATTGGTTTTGCCATCATTATTTTTTATTAACTTCCAAAATTTGCGAGGGTTTGTTATAGCATTAATCAATTTCATTTTACAGTTATGCTTGGCAGTGTTTTGTTTATTTTTGCACTTATTTTTAAAAATCTTTTTATTTTCCTTATACAGTTTCAGATCTTTCTCTTTATTACTTTTTCTGAATGACTTTAACGAAGAGTATTGGTTACATTTCAGATGAACCAATTCACTGTCCCACCATGACGGTTGGTTGTTATTATTGGCTGTAGATGTATATAACTGGTTTAATACTGAAACCTTCTCATTCACATTACTTTTAATCAAAGTAGTTAAAGTATCATAGGTTAAGTTAAATTTAATTGTAAAGGTTGAAACAAAGAGATTAGTTTTGCTTTCGTTCCAGAAAAACTTATTTAAGCTGTGCAATAGTTCGCCTTCTGTGTTCAGATTACTGTCTAATAGGCCTTTAGATGTTACAGTTTTTTTGCTGGAAAATTCTAAGGTACATTTAACTGGAAAGTGATCCGAGTCATCTCTATCAAGGATTTCAAAATCAGTAACAAATGGGAACAACTATGTAGATGCAATACAATAATCCACAACAGACGCTCCCTGTACACGTGATATTGCCCTTTTTGTCATGACATAAACGCCCATTTAAAATATGAATATTCATAGTACAACATAATTCGACAAGATGTTTCCCAAATCCATCATGCTTCATATCTGTGTTACTTCTTGGAAGTGCAAAACTGTCTGCAAAGTAAGAAGTTTCACCAAAAATGAAATCTAGAGAGTCATCTGGTATGTAATCTAAAAAGTATTTTGTCCGTGCATTAAAATCTCCTGCCAAAAAGAATAGACAATCTGGGTATTCATTTCTTAACTCAATTAAGTGATCACAAATTATTTCAATACTACTATTTTCATAAATATATGAACCCTCAAGTGAAATATGCACAAATGTCATTATAATTTGTTTGTGCAATGTTTCCAAAATGTCGTTTCTAAGCAGAAAAACAATACTTTCAGAAAATTCCTCGTGTATTCTACAACGAAACATTTGTCTAAATGTGCTGCTTTTGATAAATACAGAGATACCTCCACTGTTTCGAAACGCACGAGTTATCTTGGTTCTAACAATATCAAAATGAATGTATTCAGACAAAAAATTATCAAATTCTGATTTCTTATAGCTCCAAGTTTCAGACAAATGAATACTATCAAACGTAGAGAGAAACGTTTTAAGATCAATGTTATACACATGTTTTTTTTAGACCTGCTATATTCCACGAAACTGTATTTAATCTGTTTATAGTGTTTGTATACATAGCCGGGCGTTGACCTGAATATCAATGTGCACGTGCGCTGTCCTCTCGTTCTTGAGCTGGGGAGTGGTCACGTAAATGGTTGGTAGATGGGTGCTCGTCCTCATTAATATGCGCATATAGTATTTTGAATAGAAACATTCCTCAATGGTTGACTGTTGACCTTTAACTGAAGGGGGCTCAATGAGATCAGTTTATATGATGATGCAATAGTCATACAAGTTGACTTTGATGGATTAAGGGACATGTTGTTTACTTTGCCCCATTCCATGATATAACTTATGTTTTTTTGTAGTTTGTCTTGTACATCACATAACTGGAATCCGTAAGCGTACAAATTTGAATTGTCTGCGTACAGGTCTATGTTAACATCACGGCCTTTTAACAAAATGTCGTTCATGTAGAACAAAAACAATAACGCACCTACAATTGACCCCTGTGGAACTCCTGATGTTATTGGTAGTAAGGGTGATGATATATTATCAATGTTTACTAATTGTGTTCTGTTAGAAATGTATGATTGGAAAAAATGTATTGATATTTCAGAAAAATGATAAAGTTTGAGTTTATGTATGAGAATTCGGTTGTCCACCAAATCAATAGCTTTTCTTAGATCCAGACTCACAGTGCCTACTAACATTCCTTCATCTACATCTTTCAACCGTGTATCAATGAATCTTACTAGAGCCGTATTGCAGGAATGATTTTTACCAAATCCCGATTGTGTTCGATGTAGAATGTTCGTTTTAGTGAAATAAGCCTGAATTTGTTGAGCAATATGTCTTTCGATTATTTTTGAAAGTGTTGGTAATATAGAGATTGGGCGGTAGTTGCTAAGTTCGTCCTTATCTCCAGTTGTATAGATACGTATTACTTTAGCGCTTTTAAAAACGTCAGGAAATGTGCCTGCTGCAAAACTGTTATTTATGATCGATGCTATGCAGGGTGTTATGACATCGCCGTAATGTTTTAATATCTTTGGACCTATGCCATCAAGACCTGTTGATGTATTGGTGTTTAATCTACCTATAATGTTTCTGACTTCATGTGGCGTTATGAATTTAATATCAAATTGGTGGTATTTTAAGTGCGTGTTCATGGTTTGCTTAAGATAATCAAAATTTGTATTCTCAAAATCAGTCTTGAATTTGAAATGTTAACAAAATGTTTATTTAATTCCTCAATGATATTTTGCTTTCCTTGAATTGTATTATTATCTCCGATGATTCGTTGCGGTATTACTAGACTATTTGCTTTATTAAGATGTGAAACGTCTATCAAGTGTTTCCATATGTATTTTGAGTCTTTATTTTCACTGATTGCTTTATTAAAGAAATCTTTTTTGCTTCTTTTAATCATTGATGATATTTTTTTATTTTTATTTTTTATATTTGTCAAAATTGCCATTTTTGTGATTTGTGTTTCGTTTATGAATTAGCGTTTGTATTTCCTCTGTGAACCATTTATGTTGTTGTTCTCGTTTAATTCGTTTTGTTTTAACAGGTGCATGCTTTGATAATGTACTTTCTAATATTTCATAGAATAAACTTAATGCTTCGTTGGGGTCAGCTATCTCTTCAATGTTATAAAGACTAGAAAAAGCTAAGTCTTGTTGAAATTTTGACTCCTTAAATCTCTTAAAGCATCTATATTGCATTGTGTTGTGTTCGGTTGTTGCTTTGTTACATATCTTGTCTATAGTAGATCGTGTACAACTTATAGGATAATGATCACTAATAGACAGGTTTGATGCAAATACTTCACTTACTCGACCAGCACTATTCGTATATATATGATCAATAATAGTACTGCTTCGTTTTGTCACCCGAGTCGGTGTTTCAACAAGTTGATATAAACCAAATTTGGTTACAACATCATTCCATTTAGAATTGCCATATTTTGTGTGATCATTACTTGGTGTACGAGTATATTGAATATTTATATCTCCTAATACATACAACTCGAGGCTTATTCGGTCTGCGGATTCTAATTGTGTCTCATATAAATCAATCCACGCTTGAGTTGAACTAGGAGGTCTATAGACAATATTTATAAAGAATTATTGTTTGTTACTTTTATTCAGCTGTATCCAAATTGATTCAATATTAGTGCACTCAATATCATATCGCCGTATGTAGGATACATTTTCCGATATATATACTACTATGCCACCGCCTTGTTTGTCTGTGCGATCCTTACGTTCGAACGTATAATTTGGGATATGGATTGCCCGGTCGTCAACATCATTATTTTAAAAAAAATCACAAAATCCAATAACGTGTAGTTTTGCCGTTTTCAATAAATGGAATTTGATTTCGTCTAATTTAGGCAGTAAATGGTGAATATTTAGATTAACAACATGAAATCCTTTGTGTTTAAAGTTAAATACTTGATCATATGCATTTTCTAAAGTGCCATTACCTTCGCTTTCAATTTTAATACTAGTAGTTGTATTGCTTATACAAATATGAGTACATTTCTTAGGTATATGTATGCTATTGCAATTACTCAAAGTACTGCAATGGTCTTGTTCTTCACCGATAATACATACACAGATTAACTCATTACACTCAGTACATATATGTTGTAGTGTCCTATAGAGATTTATGTTAAAATAGTTCGCGCGTCTGCCGGTTTCATCGTATTGTCTGTATGCGTAGAAGCATTACTGTTTCCTAGCGACATCTGGAACGGCCGAGATCGTTTGTTAACTGGCGTGAAGTAGTCTCCGTGCCCATTGTCCGAGCGCATGCCTCTATCATCTGCATGTTGTCGAACGCGGTACTGTCTTTTAGCGTAAGCGCCGAAAGTTTTCGCTTGTTGTAGAGAAGTATCATCATTGTTTGGCCTTTTTACAATATACAGTTTCTTGGTAATGGTGAACACAAGAGTTTTTGCTTCGAGTAAGTTTAAATCAATGCCGTCGTTGTTGTAGAAGTGTCTCACTGTGGTACCGTCTCCGTATACAAATGCATTATGACTCCCGATCAGTACTGCACCAGTTTGGCGACATACTTCACGAATCTCGTTGTTGTATGGCCTAATGTGAACATCTTGCCTTGGGCAAATGGTGCATAGGTAAACGCAACAATGTTTACGCTGAAGTGACACCGTCATGTCTCTAATTCCAGTGCGTAACGTCACGCTCGACTTTCCGTTGCTGACGTCATTTCCGCCAATACATAAAACAACGTTTGAATAATTATTGTACCAACTTCTGATCATCTTTCATTTAAATGAAAAAACAGTACCTGAGTTTATGTCAGTTGTGTTGTTCAGTCTCCGTCGTTGTATTCCTTTAAACACAGAGTCCCCGATCAAAAAAGTCCTGTCCCCTTTTACCTCCATGTTTGGTGTTTTCTGTGCCTGTACATTACTAGCAGTTTTCGGAGGTGATGTTGTTTCTTTCCGGGACCTCTCTATTGTTGATTTTTTCTTTTTATGTCCGTTTTCAGGTGTTTGACCAGAGGTAATTTCAACTGTTTCTCCTCCTGTTCCAATGCTGCCTGCGTCTTTCGTTATCTATTGTTTGTTTCTTCGTGGTTAGATTTTTAATTTGATCTGTGATCTGTTGTATTCTTTTCTTTACGGTTTTATGATTAGTGTCTGTGTGTTGTTTTATGCCTCTCGCTACAGTGGTGACTTCTTCCATTTGACTAATTGAGTGCGCACTTTGATCAAAATTGTTGTGCGTTGATCTAATGTGCGTTTCTAAATTGTTTTTAATTTCGGATACATTTTCCGCAATTGACTGTAACACACGAATACTCTTTTCATTTACGGAAATACTATTTCTCCGTGTATCTTTTCCAAGATATTGTGTTTCTGAGTCATTTATCCTGTCATTACATGTAATGACGCTTCGCGTAACATCATGTTGATCAGACTGTATAAGGTCTAAACATGTGGAAACATCTTCTTTCTGACTCTGTTTTCGACACGACTTTAACAATGTACTCAGGTGTTCATTCACCTGTGATATATTAGTCCCTGACATTGAAAGTGAACTTTCAATTTTTTGAATGAGTGTTGAAAAGTCCCTTTCCATGAACATGTGTACTTTCTTCCCATTCACAAGCAATGACGACGTTGTGTGATGTAAGTTTAATGTATACATGTAACTCTTACCATCTGCTATCTTGTATTGAGATTCCACATGGCGTCCGCTTTTGTCGTGGAAAACAACGGTCTTACATGTGCGGGGAGCTTTATCCTCTGTAAAGTACTGATCAGCTACAATTTTCAGTATTTCGTAAGTTCCTGTATTAAGTAACACTTTTACTCCGCCTCCTGTCTGTATAATTTCCACGCTATTCCGCTCTGTCGCTGAGAGCTTTTTATGAAGGGCCCTCGTTTATTCAGAGTATAGTTTTTAGTATTACCTTCAGTCAAATCGTTGATTTCCTTTTCTTTCTGTTTAAGATCTTTCTGTTTAATTTTGTTTTCCTTTTCACTTCTGCGCAGCTCTATCACACACGCTCTAGCTGTGTTGATGTCAAATTTACCTTGTCGGTTATCGGTATTCTCTGATAGCATGCAATTTGCCTTCATTTCTGATCCCATCTCTTTTACATTTTCTCCGTCTTTTTCAGTCCAAATTTTCCGTGGCACTAAGTATTCATCGCTCATTTTTATCCGAAAGATTTATGATAGATTAATACAAAATACATTAAATTGTTCCGATTTCCGTTTAGCTTTCCGTTTGATTATTTGAATTAGAAATAAATACTTTCACTTAACGTTATTTTAATTAAATAAGATTGTTTACGCTCTCCGGTTTTTTCCGAACGTGACGTCATGCACGTGGCTTTAAATCCCTGACGCTAACCACTCGATCACGGCGGATTCCTTTTGATTGATAATAAGTTGGATTTTGGGATCTTATTGCATACGCGAACAGTGAAGACTCAGATGAGCCAGAGGTCACGCTTTCAGTCTTTATGTTGTATAGACATACATGCATGTCCTAAACTCACAACCCACTTGTATTTCCGCTCATTGGCGAAGTCATTGGTCTCTCACATATGGGCTTAATAGTCTATGTAGAAATATAGCCAAATGGCTAGAAATAATGTTGTTTGGAGGTAAATGAATTATACCAGCTGAGCTGACCGCCGTAATATAACTGAAATATCGTTGAAAACGGCGTTCCTCCAATCAGAGTCTTCTGACAAAGACATAAAAAGTAAGCAAAACTGGTTCCCAATATGATTTTTGAATGACCAAAAACGGAGATGGATTTCGGCCCTAAATCGCCAGACGCGATTTATACGCAATTGTGTTTACCATTTGATTTGTTTTATCTGAGTTTTACGCAGTTTCAACATTATTTCGTTTATATCACGGCGACAGTCCATTTAAATATGATCTCTGTATACCTTTCTTACATTCAACAAATAAGAACTAGAATATGGAAACTCTATGTAAATGAAAGTATAAGTATTGAATAGAGTTGAAATTATTGCTGCTGATGGAAAAAATGCTCATAATGAGCAATTCCTTTTGCGACAATGATTTCAAAAGTCGTCTGCCTCATATGCGTCAGAATGCAAGTTGGAAAGGTTTATCGAACATTTTTAGCTCACCAGAGCACGTAGTGCTCAAGGTGAGTGATTGTGATCGCCTTTTGTCCGTCGTCCGTCGTTCGTCGTCCGTCGTTCGTCGTCCGTCGTTCTTCGTCCGTCGTCAATATGGGCTTGTTAGCTCTCTAGGGGCAACATTTTGCATCCAATCTTTATGAAAGTTTATCAGACCATATATCTCTATCAACTCTAGGACAAGTTCGAAACTGGGTCATGTGGGGTTAAAAACTAGGTCACTAGGTCAAATTTAAAGAAAATCTTGTTAACACTCTGGAAGCCACATGTTGAAACTTTGTCAGAATGTTTGTCTAAGTAATGTCTAGGCCAAGTTCGAAACTGGGTCATGTCCGGTCAAAAACTAGGTATCTAGGTCAAATTTAAGGAAAATCCTGTTAATACTCTGGAAGCCACATTTTTGGCTTGAGCATGTTGAAACATTGTCAGAAGTTTGTCTTAGTGATTTCTAGGCCAAGATCGAATATAGGTCATGTTTGGTCATGTCTGGTCAAACACTAGGTCACTAGGTCAAATTTATGAAAAATCTTGTTAACACTCTAAAAGCCGCATTTTAAACTTGAGCATGTTGAAACTTTGTTAGAAAGTTTGTCTTGATGATATCTAAGCCAAGTTCAATTATCGGTCATTTTGAATCTTTGTCAGAATATTTGCCTTGAAAATATCTAGGCCAAATCAAATATGGGTTTGGTCAGGTCAAAAACTAGGTCACTAGGCCATATTGTATAAAAACATTTGACTTGAGCAGCATGAAATTTTGTCAGAAAATTTGTCTTGATGAAAATTGCCATTGGCGCTGAAAGAGTTAAGTCTTAAAAAGCCCATTATCAGTTGAGCGATCAAGGGCCTCATGACCCTCTTGTTTATTTTCAGGTGCTGGTTTCAATATAATGTACGTATGTGCGGTGTTAAGTATTGGGCGAACGTTTTCTGGCAATCAGAAATCCATGGTGATTTCAGTACAGAGTGTCGGAACAGCCATTGCGGGACTGGTGTGGCCACCTTTACTGAATTACTTACTCTACTCCTACGCTCTGAGGGGAACGTTTCTTATATTAGGCGGTGTTCTCCTTAATAACATAGCATTTGCAATTGTTTTTGCTAAAAGTAAAACTGGACCCCTGGAAAATGACATTAATGAAGGACAGAGTATTAAACTTACTAATATAGCAACTGTACTATCAGAGACAAATGACGATGCTAAGGTACAAGACAGTAATGAGTCGATCGTTAATAATCTTGAATTTATAAATAACCATACAAATGTGGCTTTTGACAATTCAGATGATGTTTCAAATGTTAACCAAAGTGATGACCAACAGTTTAAAAATGACAAGGGGGATAACACAAATGAAAACGGAAACACTCACGATAGGGTGAACCGTCATGAGAAGCACGGTACCTATGTAAATAGGGCAATGATAGAAACAAGTGTCGATGTTAAGATACATGCTGATAATTCAAACGAAGAAACGGAAGTGAAACTACCAAATCGGTGCTTTGATCCTGTTCTCGTTGTGTACTTGACGTATACTTTGGCAGGCATTCTGCATATGTCAACTTTAGCCGGTTTTGTCACTGTGTATCAGGACATAAACGTATCTCGGGGTCTATCAATTGACCAAAGTGACCTAACGTTCGTGAGTTACAGTATTACTAACATTCTGTCACGGTTTTTACCCTTACTTGTTGCCAGAACGCCGACTATCAACTCATTTACGATACCAATCACAGCATCATTGTGTGGGGTCGTCGGTCAAGTGGTGTTTTTATCGACAACCTCACTTACCAGCACTTTCATTGCCATGGCCATTATAGGTATTTCAGATGGCGGGTGGGTTTCGTCTATGCAATCGATTACATTTGAAATATTACCACTGGAAAAGCAAGCGGTTGGGTTTGGATTCATGCTGACTGCCTTCGGAGTTGCGTGTGCTGCTACAGGACCGATATTCGGTATGAACTAGTGAACCATTCTTTCTATTAAATTATAAAAATGTATGTTAGTTTACCGATTGACTGTTTGAAACGATTTTGTGAAGCCAGTTCCATCGGAATAGAGTCATGTTACTAGGCAGGCCAGGCTCTATATCATTGGCTATTGAATCTTCTAAGTCCATTTTAAATTGAAATAGCATTGTAAGGGTCTCTGCCTGCTTATAATTACCGTGGATGCCCCAGCAGTTGACAGATTTCGAAAAAAGTATTAAAAAAGAAGACATTCCTTAAAAAGAACATGTTTACGTTTTCCGGCAATGTTTCCAATCCTGTTTCCAAATTCTATTTCAATTTCACTCGTTATGATACTTTTTTCTTATTCAATTGTTACATATATATCAGTTAAACGTTATACTCGAATTTTCAAATGTTCGATTTATCGCCTGTCCAATTATCCAAATGGTATAATAGTACCGGTAACTTACCAAGGAAAATGTATCAGGTGTACATAAGCCTAAAACAGTAATCGCCCGAGCGACTGTTATTTCAAACACTTTTTCTGACCGACCTATTAGCTTGTGTTACACGAAACAATTCCTTGTCGGACATATACAACGATTTTTCTAAACGCCATACAGTGAACAAACAATCATGGAAGCCCGACGATATGTGGAGTGTCCGTCGTTAAAACTTATGCAAATTAAAATATGCCGTGTTGGGTTCACCTTTCATGTGGAACCTAAAAGCTAGTTCATATTGTATGTTTAGAAAAAAACCTCTTACAATAATACGCGTAACAATGAATAATGTTAACTGCGAACATATATTCTAATCTAGATATAATAACCTCGCTTTTAATACGGCAAAAATATCCGCAAAATCAAAATGTGTGTTTTGCCTTGTGCAAAGATACATACCTTGATTGAAAATCGTCGAGTTCGGCGTCAAGTTGTACGATGGCATTGTCTAATCAAGTGACTTAACAACATGTTCCATGGAAGTTCGCCAGCGTGGCCCAATCTGAGAATAGGTAGATCATTATATCAGCTTAATGATTTCGTTCCAATCATTTGCGTCCATAAATTGTGTATCAAAGGTCTAGGGTAAATTTAGGTACCTCTGCACAGCTAGTCTGGTTCCCGACATACTTTTGTAAAAAAATAGGTCTGTCATGAACCAACTATGACAAATTGCAGTGTAGTCTTGTACTCGTCGTACTACACTTTGTCTGGCATCAATCAACAACGGCGACATGCAGTGCTCTCTGGTACCCGGCGTACACTGATAGATGAATACGTCTGACATAAGTATGGTACTATAATAAATAAGCAAACATTCTTCTCATTTTCGTAAACTCTGCAGAGATCCAATACCCTACAATTTTAAGTTTGGAAACAATACATTGATAACGAAGCAAACGAATTAGCTTTTGTCCGATGTGAAAAAGGTTGTCTATACATTGTATTAGGCATATTCCACCATATAAACTCCAGGCAACCACGCATTGTGATTTTTTTTTTGCAATTTTTAGAACGTTCGACAGTCTATCGGATATAATAGAGATAACAACAGTCTTCCAGTGTAACCATTTCCCACTTTTGTCTTATCTGCAGCTGACAATTTTTGGAGACAATATGACAAACGGAGGAATACTCCATAATGATTATAATTGTGTTCTTTTTTTTCAATGATTCAAACACTATTTATTTATTGGTAGAGTTGCGCGCATGCGCAAACGATACCATTGTTTCAGGTTGAATTTTGAAGTCACGTGATGTAAATGCCCCAGAACACATACAAAAATAGAGCAAACAAATCAGACTTAATTACGAATGCAAACATATGCAAAAGTAAAATAATTAAAATAAATTCGACTTATTCTAGGTATCCAGGAATATAGTGTCCCTGAGGTATCCAAATAAAATTACAAAGTCCCTAAATGTGTAAATATCATATTTAAGTGTACACTATTATTTAGATATCACTACGCCAATATAGCACTGCACCGCGCGATTACCCTTTCTTCCCTCTCGGCAGAGATGTAAACATCTACTCGCCCGCTAGCATTAGCGTGTGGAATGAAGGATCGGGCTAGTACGAAATTCTAGGCGCTAGTCCATACATATTCGTTCATGTCCTTATTCATAATGATAGTATGCATTGCTTAGTCTTTTCTATCTCTTTCAAGTGCATCCGTGTAGTTGCATATAGAGGCAACAGGTGCTCGTTTCTAGTAACGAAGACCATCGAAGTCGTTTTAGTTATGCATTCGTTTTCAATTAATTAGGTAATTATACCACAAGAAGGTTTCCGCAAAAACATGAGTACAATCGACACTATTGTAATATTGCATGGTTTAATACAATAAATGTTCAGGGTTTTGGATAAGGACCGGCAACCGGCGAATCATTGCCGTCTCGTTTTGACAAATTTGACGATTAACGAATGACTTTTGCATTTTGGATAGATGCTTTCGACAAGGTCCGCGTCTAAATTCACGACTTACTAAGAAAGAGATTTCATCAAATCATTTGAGCGCTTTAAATTACGACGACTTGCTAAAACGATTGCGAGTCAATGTTCTAAGCACTTGTTTATAAAGCGTTTAGAATACTTTGATTGTAATAGGCAGAATGAATAAGGAACGAAACAATCTTGCAAGAAATCGATCATTTCTTCCGGCCAAAATCAGGTAAATGACCCGCAGATATTGGTTGTTACAACATAACTGATTCATCCTTTTATTCTAAACTTGTATTACACAGTTCGACATTTGATTTTGACAGTTTGTTCGTTATGATTTTGACGCGATTATTTCGTTCATAAATTGACTGAGTTGGTGATGGAAAGATTATTAAAAAGTTAAGTTATAGACAAATCAATATAAGAAAATATTCTTCTTCTACGATACAGGGATAATGATTTTAAAACATTCTGAACCAAATTATATTTTAGGGGTATAGTAGGGGTCAATTAACTTTCCCTAGACTAACAAGAAATGTCTTCTTAAACGATCGCAATTCTACCTTCAGTACTATCAGTACTTTGATTATTATTTCATTTATTAAGAGTTTCCATGTATTTATTTTTGTATTTTATAATTCGTTAGCTTCAGATGTGCTGTATCTGGGAAATACTTCATGTAGGCTGTTTCCCTATTTATAATCAACTTCAATATTTGGACTATTTTAAACCGCATCACATAAAATAAAACCGATTGATATCTATATTTTATTGAGTTTATTCACGAACGAGACTCGAGGTGTAAACGTTACATATACATGTATCCGAAGAGTTTGGATTGTGTATTTCCTGTGTATACTTTCAGGTTCCCTGGGATAATTTCCTGTGAATACATTCAGGTTCCATGCGTTAATTTCCTGTGTACACGTTCAGGTTCTCTGTTTCATTTGTTTTACTTTCAGAGTACTGTGTGAATTTCCTTGGTATACTTTCAGGTTTCCTGAGTTAATTTCCTCTGTATACTTTCAGGTTCCATGCGTTAATGACCTGTATTTACTTTCAGGCTCCCTGATTTAATTTCCTGTGTATACTTTCAGGTTCCATGCGTTAATTTCCTGTGTTTACTTTCATGTTCCATGCGTTTATTTCCTGTGTATACTTTCAGGTTCCATGCGATAATTACCTGTGCATACTTTTAAGTTCCCTGCGTTAATTTTCTGTGTATATACTTTCAAGTTCTATGCGTTAATTACCTGTGTATACTTTCAGGTTCCCTGCGTTAATTTCCTGTGTATATACTTTCAGGTTCCCTGCTTTAATTTCCTGTGCATACTTTCAAGTTCCCTGCGTTAATTTCCTGTGTATATACTTTCAGGTTCCCTGCGTTAATTTCCTGTGTATATACTTTCAAGTTCCATGCGTTATTTACCTGTGTATACTTTCAAGTTCCCTTTGTTTTAAATTTCCTGTGTTTATACTTTCAAGTTCACTGCGTTAACATTTCCTGTGTATATACTTTCAAGTTCAATGCGTTAACATTTTCTGTGTATACTTTCAGGTTCCTTGCGTTAATTTCATTTGTATACTTTCAGGTTCCTTTGTTTATTTCCTATGTATACTTTCAAGTTCCCTGAGTTAATTTCCTGTGTATATTTTCAAGTTCCATGCGTTAATTACCTGTGTATACTTTCAGGTTCTATGCGTTAATTACCTGTGTATACCTTCAGGTTCCCTGAGTTCATTACCTGTAGATACTTTCATGTTCCATGCGTTAATTACCTGTGAATACTTTAAGGTTCCATGCTTTATTTAACTGTGTATTCTTTCAAGTTTTCTGTGTTAATATCCTGTGTATATACCTTCAAGTTCCCTGCGTTAACATTTATTGTGTATACACTTTCATGTTCACTGCGTTAACATTCCCTGTGTATACTTTCAAGTTCCCTGCGTTAATGTCCTGTCTATACTTTCAGGTTCCCTGCGTGATAACTCCACTTCATATCAACATGTGCATATTATTACAGCATCGATGTACCTGGCCAGTGCTCTACTGGAGCTGCTGTGTTTAATAAAATCGAAAAGATATCGAAATAAAAGTGAAGAAACATATACGAAATAGTTAAACACGGATATATGGAAATGACCGTGTAGACAGATCCATTCAAACAGTCTATAGGCCTGCTGTGAGCAATATACTAGGTTCAATTAACAGATGAAAGTTAACGAATTGGCAAGGTTAGGAGACGATTTATTCCAAGTCAAAAACAAACGAATATCAACAATATGCACCTGTGTTTAAAGTAGCCGTTCCTATCAAGATCTTCGTCGCATGAAAAATATAAACGGTAAATCCAAACGCATATTAAATATGCGGTGGTGCAGACGTAGAGCGTCGGCCTCTCGTACCAAAGGTTCAGGGTTCGAGTCTGTGATGCGCGGGTTCTGACTTCGGGATATATTTGTTTCGTATTTCTTTGTATCATATTTTCATATGTTTACAACACTCCATTAGAGGTATACGTTTATATCTTGCCCTCAGATATTTTAAACATCGCCATTTTTACGGTGTCCGATGAAATGTCAAAAGCTTAAAATAGCTTAGTGGGAAGATAGCCAATTGCCTTCGTATTATGTTGTGTGAAGTACTGTTGCGAACAATTCATGTAAACACGGTAGGAGAACTGGCCGCCATGATAACGGCGTTTACTCCCAGCTTCAATGATGCGATGTTATATTTGGAGAATTCTAAGGTTAAATGTCAATTTCTTCTTTTTAATTTTAATATAGACACATTGTCCATGATGTGTGCTTTGGAGACATTTTAATGCTACAGATTGCGCAAAACTTCTTTAACTCTTGAAAACAAAATGAGCAATTCCTAATTTTGCTACAATGGTTTTTAAGTGCAAGCTGTATGTATGGTCACTGCATGAAGATCTAGGCGACACAAGTGTGACTGTAAAGAGGACATTATTCGCAAAAACAATGAACAGTGTGTAGAAGAAAAGAAAACTGTTTCTTTCAGATCGACTAGAACCAGGTTTAAGGTCTTTGGTATGACTCAACCGGGGATTGAACCCTGGTTTTTCGCACTAGAAGCCGACGCATAACCAGTGCGCCACCAAAGCTGTTAGGTTTTGTTTTTCAAGAAAAGTTAAATGATTTAAGGTTAAATTAATTTCAATTGCTATAACATAATGTGAACGTCTCAACCTTACTAGAGTGTTGGATGAACGATTACCAAGATACAGACGCCTTCTAACGTCTCAATCTTACTAGAGTGTTGGATGAACGCTTACCAAGATACATACGCCTTCTAACGTCTCAACCTTACTAGAGTGTTGGATGAAGGATTACCAAGATACAGACGCTTTCTAACGTCTCAACCTTACCAGAGTGTAGGATGAACAATTACCAAGATACAGACGCCTTCTAACGTCTCAACCTTACTAGAGTGTTGGATGAACGATTACCAAGATACAGACGCCTTCTAACGTCTCAACCTTACTAGAGTGTTGGATGAACGATTACCAAGATACAGACGCCTTCTAACGTCTCAACCTTACTAGAGTGTTGGATAAACGATTACCAAGATACAGACGCTTTCTAACGTCTCAACCTTACTAGAGTGTGGGATGAACGATTACCAAGATACAGACGCCTTCTAACGTCTCAACGTTACTAGAGTGTAGGATGAACAATTACCAAGATAAAAACGCCTTCTAACGTCTCAACCTTACTAGAGTGTGGGATGAACGATTACCAAGATGCAGACGCCTTCTAACGTCTCAACCTTACTAGAGTGTGGGATGAACGATTACCAAGATACAGACGCCTTCTAACGTCTCAACCTTACTAGAGTGTGGGATGAACGATTACTAAGATACTGTCGCCTTCTAACGTCTTAACTTTACTAGAGTGTTGGATGAACGATTACCAAGATGCAGACGCCTTCTAATGTCTCAACCTTACTAGAGTGTTGGATGAACGATTACCCAGATACAGACGCCTTCTAACGTCTCAACCTTACTAGAGTGTTGGATGAACGATTACCCAGATACAGACGCCTTCTAACGTCTCAACCTTACTAGAGTGTGGAATGAACGATTACCAAGATACAGACGCTTTATAACGTCTCAACCTAACTAGAGTGTGGGATGAACGATTACCAAGATACAGACGCCTTCTAACGTCTCAATCTTACTAGAGTGTGGGATGAACGATTACCAAGATACAGTCGCCTTCTACCTTCTCAACCTAACTAGAGTGTGGGATGAACGATTACCAAGATACAGACGCTTTCTTACGTCTCAACCTTACTAGAGTGTGGGATGAACGATTACCAAGATACAGACGCTTTCTTACGTCTAAACCTTACTAGAGTGTGGGATGAACGATTACCAAGATAAAGACGCCTTATAACATCTCAACCTTACTAGAGTGTGGGATGAACGATTACCAAGATAAAGACGCCTTCTAACGTCCCAACCTTACTAGAGTGTGGGATGAACGATTACCAAGATACAGACGCCTTCTAACGTCTCAACCTTACTAGAGTGTGGGATGAACGATTACCAAGATACAGACGCCTTCTAACGTCTCAACCTTACTAGAGTGTGGGATGAACGATTACCAAGATACAGACGCCTTCTAACGTCAGCAGCAGACAATCGTTGAAGGCATTGTGATAAGAGGAGACTTTTCTCAAAACGAACAATTTCTCATTTTCCCACTATGTTTTAAACTTGTTCTGCAATAATACCTTCATTTATAGAGATTGTCCGTGAATTTGCCTTTCTGTTTGCAAAGATTTGTTGTATGTGGGAAAGGGTTACTCTCCAGCTGACAGTCTTCGATGCTGACATTTTGTAAAGATACCCTTATTACTTAAAAATAGTTTAGTAGACCGGACGGGGCTTTTTACGGATCTCTCCACTTTCAATTCAATTCAATTCTTTATTCAAGTATAAAGGTCTCCGGCCCATGTACATTTATATTTACAACAGAATATAATAAGAATGACATACTTAGGATGATTATAAATGACAGAATTGTTTCAAGATATTTTAGACGTTAAGATTGTTAAATAGTGAATGTGTAAGACACGCTCGTTATCATTATATGCATTCAGTAATATAGGAATCCAGCCCATTATTCATAAGTTTCATATTAATAAATGTAATCAACACCTGAGCACCTGAGCTGAAGACAAACAATCTCACCTTTGGCATGACGGGGTCAGAAATGTACGTATAATGTAAGTTAGATTAAAACATGTCAGAAATCTACGTCTAATGTTAGTTAGATTAAAACATGTCATACATTTAATTCTTGGTTCAATCAATTCTTTCCCTGCTACAAGCGTTACGACTGTTGATAAGACGACTTTTTGAAAATCTGGTAGAAAAAGGAGTGATCTCTAATACCAGGTTAACCCTTTCCACATACAATCAATCTGCAGCAGACGACTTTGAACATTTGAGAACTCCCTTTAAATGAAAGTACAATAATGGAATATAGTTGAAAACATGATGACATGTTTTCAAAAAGCTGTCTGCTGCAGAGGCGTCAGAAAGCGTCTATATGAGGGAAAGGGTTAATCCATTTAACCAGTATCCAACTGAATGGATGTAAACCGTATCGCCCCATTGGTTTTGAATAAGTGTTCTCTTGATGATGGAATAATCTTTACTTACATTTAATACATGGGAAGTGAAAGCTGCAGATTCAGTATTAGACTGCACTAAAATAAATGAAAATTGACAACAGAACTGAATCCTGACATACATTATCGACGATGTTTTACTAATGTGGTATACGTAAAGCGATGAACATAATGTGTAAGGTTGACTAACATTCGTGCATTAGATATATGCTTAATGAGGTCTAAATATGAGTCGTCCGAGCCGAAATAGCTCAGTCAGTAATGACGAGGACTTGCTATCAAGGGGTCGTCGATTCGAAGCTCGCCTCTCGGCCCTTCATTCTTTACGATGATTGATAAAAGTCAAATTGATTATTTAGCGTCATTTGTCTTCCACCATTGAGCTAAATTGTCAATGTGTGAAGATAAAAAGTTGTCTGAGAAGGTCGTGATGTACTCTGTTGCAAAATCCAGGAAAAACACGTTCGGTGAATTGACCGCCGTGATATAACTGGAATAAATAGAAACTGCACTAAATCAATCAATTTAATTAAACTTTTCCCACATTGCAGCATCTGCAGCAGACGACTTTAAATACATGGTGACATAATCCTGAAAATCTCCATGAAAGATAGCTTAATTGTTACTAAAAAGGAGAACTATTGTTGCCAAAGGGTAAATTCCTCACCATAAGCAATTACACCTTTGGTCACAATGGTTTCAAAAGTCGTCTGCTGCTATTGCGTCAAAATACGTCTGCATGTGGGAGAGTAATTAAAAGCCGAGTCTACTGGCGATTAGTGGTTTTAATAACTCTCCAATATGGCATATTCTAAGTGTATGTAAGACTCATACGAGTCTGCAATCTACGCAGACGCATCAAGACCCGACATCACACGACAGGCTTCCTAATTATGTATTGACAAATCCCTTTTTTATCTTTATATACCTCATAGGTTATTTTGGGTTGTTCGGTGTTAAAGTCGGTTTCTTTATATTGGGGTTTAACGCCGTTTTCACATAATTCAGTTTGTTCACGTCACCGGCATAATTATCCATGATCCTTGGGTCAATAAACAAACACTAGGCTAGGAAATATGCCTGACACAAGGACACTTCACTCTAACGTAGAAAAAATAAAGTACGAACACGTAAAGGATGCAATGTGCAACAGGGCATGTTATGAATGTTTTAAGCTTGTGTTATCAAGTGTGATGAGGCGTAGATAATTAAAGAAGATATAAATATGTGGCACGAATTTGTGTAACATCAGATGTGTGTGAAGTGATATATGAAATATATCTGAATCATATCGACATTGTCTTTAACATGTTGTGAGTAACATAATTATGTTTATCATATTTTCATATGTTTACAACACTACATTAGAGGTATAAGTTTATATCTTGCTCTCAGATGTTTTAACCCTTTCCCTCATATAGACGCTTTCTGACGCCTCTGCA
This sequence comes from Serripes groenlandicus, assembly GCA_031761405.1. Classification (NCBI taxonomy): domain Eukaryota; kingdom Metazoa; phylum Mollusca; class Bivalvia; order Cardiida; family Cardiidae; genus Serripes; species Serripes groenlandicus. The sequence goes on from JASEVX010000006.1 coordinate 64,693,789, forward strand.
GCAGACGGCTATTTGAAAACATAGTGACAAAAGAAGAAATTGCACAAAACGTGCAATTTCTCCTTTTGCCACAATGTTTTCCACGTTTAGTAACAGGTTATCCATTCAATTATAGAGATTTTCTACTTTTTCACAAAACATGTTCAAAGTCGTCTGCTACAGAATTGTTGTATGAGGGAAAGGGTTAAACACCGCCAATTTTACGGTGTCTGATGAAATGTCCAAAGCTTAAAATGGCTTATGTGGGAAGATAGCCAGCTGCCTTGAGATGATGTTGTGTGAAGTACTGTTACGAAAGATTTAGGAAAACACGATAGATAAACTGGCCGCCATGATAACGGCGTTAAATCCCAACATCAATAAAATGATGTTATTTTTGGAGAACTTATGATGTTAAATGCTAATTATTTTTTCCTTTTAATTTCAATATATAAACATTGTAAACGATGTGTGCTTTGAAGGCATAATAAATGTTATAGATTGTGCAAAACGACTTCAACTCTTGAAAACAAAATTAGCTATTCCTCATTTTGCCACAATGTTTTATTTTTAAATCAAGCTGTATATATAGTAACTGCAAATATATAGATCTAGGCGACACAAGTGCGACTGAAAAGAGCACTTTATTCGCACGAACATTATACAATGTGTAGGAGAAAAAACACTGTTTCTTTCTGAGCGAATACAACCACTTTTAACCTGGATTTTCGCACTCGAAGCAGTGCGCCGATGGAACTATTAAACTTGATATTTGAAGAAATGTTCAAAGATTTTAACGATGAGATACCACAAGCGACGTTTACGATTTATCGATCATACAAGTTATTCAGTGATTTAGAAATCCAGCCCAATAGTTATATATTTCATGCACCACATCATAATACATTTAATGTAATCTAGGTCAGTTAATCTGCTCCAATTATGTACTTTATCAGATATTTTCATGATTTTATGTAGGCCAACACTTGCTCAATATGTAAACTTTCTGGGGGGTATGATTTTTTAGATCTCCTGCGTCGAAGGCTCAAGGTGGTCTATTCTGATCATTCTCTGTCCGTAGTCCTTAACTTTTACCTTTAAACAACATCTCCTCCTAAACCAATTGACCAATTTCAACCAAACATCACTGGAATGATCCTTTTTTGGTACTCTTTCAAAATTATTCAAAGATTTAGATTGTATGAAGAACTTTAGATGCTGCGGCATCTTTAAAATTATTCTCCTTTGAATCCGCTTGTCTGATTCCAAGATGATTTGTAAGAAATGTTCATTGATAGACCCTCTACAAAATTTGTTCAAGCCGATTTGATTGTTCAGAAAAGGGAAAAATTACAAAAACTTCCAAATTCCATTTTAATTTAAAGCTTTCGTCTTGTTTCAAAATAATTCAGCATAAATGTTCCCGAACTGACACTGTACACAATTTATTCAAGCCATATTAATTGGTGGAAAACAATAGCTGCCAGGCGGCATCAATAAAGGGGTAAATTGAACGTTTAGCTTCAAACGACATCTCCTAAACCAATGAAACACTATTAACTAAACTTCAAAGAAATGTTCCCGTGATTGTCCTCTTTGAAATTGTTCAAAGATGCAATGCATTATTACAAATGGCCTTTACTGATAAGTTGTCTTATTTGCAGTTCGTTCCCACTCTTGATCACACTTTCACCTTTATAGTCAGTAGCAATTGCTACTATACTATAAATCAGGTAACCGATTGATGGCGATCTTGGCCCTCTTCTTGGTTAGACTGTGCGATGGCCAGAGGGACTGATAGGATGGCAATTTCCATGTCGTCTATCCTTGTGTCCGTCGGTCCGTCGTTAATTCTCGTTCTTCTTCTTCCGTGCACTGCCCACATTCACCTTAGAGAATATACTCTCATGTTTTTCGCATGGTTTAAAAGAGGATAAAACATGAAGGGATATTTAATAGTTTGAGCGGTCATTCATTTGAGATTTGAATGTTGGTAGTGTGTTCCAGTCTCTGATGGAATTTACAACAACAACAACAACATTATGAACACCTTCTGATAGCAAGTATAGCAATTCGGGCGATTATGGTCCTCGTATTCCAGTATTCTTGAAAATGTAAAACCCGATTTATCGTAAACTAAACATATAAGAAAGAATGGAAATTCATCTTTCATAACGTAACAGTCTCTGCCAAGGTATATGTTACAACACCTCAATCAATATTCGATATTTTAGTGTCTATATTTTCATGCATTATACAAGAAATAATGCACCCAGCGAAAAGTGTTACAGTCATTTTTAGACCAAATCATGCCCGGACAAAACCGGTTTTTCATATTTTCATTGTCATGCACTGGCAGTCAAAATATATATTATTGTTCATAGGTGACGGATCATCAGGGTTAAAACATGTAAGTAAATATACTTAAATATTAGAATGTGTGTACTAGATATAAATACGTGTTTCTTTTTGTTTTGTTGGGTTTGTATTGTGTTTTACGCCGCTGTCAACAATTTTTAGTTATGTCACGGCGTTTCTAAGTTACCAGTACTACTGGTCAATACACCCTTTCATTTGGCACGAATCACCCTGGTGATAACATGTAAGGTTATTTACTTAAATGTTAGTATGTGTGTTCTAGATATAAATACTGTATTTGATTTCGTTTTGTTGTGCTTGCATTGTGTTTTACGCCGCTGTTAACACTTTTCAGTAATGTCAAGGCGTTTCTAAGTTACCAGTACTACTGGTCAGTACACCCTTTCATTTGGCACGAATCACCCTGGTGATAACATGTAAGTTAATATACTTAAATGTTAGAATGAATGAATGAATGTATATTGTTTTATGGCGCATCGACATCCAAGGTCATTTAGCGCGCAATTAAATTTAATTATTCATGATCCCTGGGTAAACAAACCAGTACTAGGCTAGAAAATGTGCCTTGCCCAAGGGCACTCCACCATGACCGTAGTGCCGCGACTGGGGATCGAACCCGGGACACCCGTTTACGAAATCCCCGACGCTAACACTTAAATGTTAGTATGTGTGTTCTAGATATAAATACTGTATTTGATTTGGTTGTGTTGTGCTTGCATTGCGTTTTACGCCGCTGTCAACACTTTTCAGTAATGTCAAGCGTTTCTAAGTTACCAGTACTACTGGTCAATAAAGCCTTTATTTGGTACGAATCACCCTGGTGATAACATGTAAGTTAATATACTTAAGTTATTGAATGTGTGAACTAGATATAAATACGCGTTTGTTTGTGTTTTGTTGTGCTTGTATTGTGTTTTATACCGCTTTCAACAATGTTCAGTAATATCTATCAGTAACTAGTAATACTGGTCAATATATCCTGACACCAGGGAATCAATCGTAATGTCAAACTTACAATCCTAAGCGTCAAGGCGAGAAAGCCATTGCCACGATTTTAAAGTCTTTGGTATGACCCGAACGGGGTTCGAACCCGCGACGTGCCGCAACCAAAGCGGACATTCTAACAGTACAACATCGAGGCCGTGTTTCAAAAAAAGCGATAGCTCAGTAACGACGAGGGGTATCAACACAGCGGTCGTTAGTTATGATTGCCAGTTGTCTCAGTAAAATGTTATATTGATTACTGGTGCGGGCAAGCAATGATATACATGGTTAGGTGAACTTGCTGCCGTGATATTACTTAAAAGCTGCTTAATAGCCATTAAACTGCAATAGATTTTTTTATCTTAATTCATTTATATGCCGTACTCCAATAAACGTTGCAAGCTTTGTGTACTGGTGTATTGGATAATTATATCGATTTGGGTTAAACTAGTATTGAGAAGATGTATTAACTGTGGACTCATGACCTCATTTTTCGGCCGACTTCATTCTAAAATATGTAAATTCGGTGAGATCGTGAATGTTCGAACACATCTTCGGAAATAAACCTATATTAAGAAACACATGTTAACATTTAGAACATAATATCTATTTGCCTGTGCTTGATATATGAGCCGTCCCGCGAGAAAACCAACATTGTGGACTATGCGTAATGTATCGACCCAGATCAGCCTAAGCATTCCGCACAGGCTTACCCGGATAGACAATGTTCGCCTCCTGTGAAATTTCTGTTTCAGGAATCATTACTCTTTACCTCTATCCCCATGAGACGGAACATGTCGGCCCGGATCAGTCTTCGCATCGGCTATAATGTTGGTTTTCTCGTGGGACGGCTCATATAGTATGGTGTTTTACGCCACTTCCAACACTTCTTCAGTTATATCACGGTGTTACCTTGATAAGTTACGAGTACATGCACTACTGGTCCATTTATCTTGACAACAGCCACACAGTTGTAATGCTAACCCTGCAAATCTGATCGCAAAGAGGGCAGCCATTACTTCTATTTTTAAAGTCTCTGGTATGACCCGGATAGGGATCGAACCCGCGACCTCCCGCACTCGATGCGACGGTCTACCATAACGTCAGCGAGGCGGTATATTTTCGAATGCAATGGTCTAACTAATGATAACGCTTGTCCAAGGTCAGTTTATTTGTGCAATGCCATTTTAAAGGAAGCCTTTGAATATCAAAAAAGGGTTTTGATTGCACATATACGAATGAATTGTCGTTTACGGCAAGCAGAATGACATCTCTCATTTTTGCACCTTTTTCCTTAAAATATAATATAATACATGTATAAAATACATAGATAGTGGTTCATTTTGTGAAGATTCTATGTCAAATTCGACGGTTTGATGATGGTGTATATTTGTAGATATTACTATTCTTACTAAGTCACCGAACGAGGTACAAATCGCCACGATTATTGTACCAAGTCGGGACAAGAACTATCTCATTGATTGAAATCATGCCAACGTAATTCGCTGTACGTATGTTGGAAATGTCGATACTGTATACAAGGTCGTCTCGAATTGACTCGTATACATCTTAATATTCAATACAATCCGAGCACTCGGCAATCATCGATTCTCTTTCTGGTTCATTTATATCGGTTATTTCCCATGTTGATACCTAACGATTATCGGGTCATTATCATTCCTTATTCTTGTTTATACATCTCTTCGTTAAACTTTGAAACTTTTATTGCGCGGGCGCATCAGCACCCGCGCATATATTCGTTGTGTTTAAATATATCACTGATGCAATGGGCTTGCGCATGCCCCGTGTTAATCGCGCATGCGCCGTATTTTACAGTCATCTCTCGGATATTTCCGTAGCAGTTCGTCACTAGACTGGTTCTAGTTCGAGTTTGCAAAAGAAGATTAAGATAAGTGAACCAGTCTATTATATGCGAGTAGTTTTTTTTATAATTAAATTTTAAATTAAAACCAAAGTTTTTTAATAACAGGAAAATGGGAATATTTTTATAAATGTGAAGTTATTGTGCTAAATTTTGCGATTTTAAGAATATTTTAAGGAAAAAAAAGGACGCGCGTGCGCAGATAAATATTTACAATAATTTTGGGAGATCGTGGTCAACACGTTGGGAAAAGGTATTTTTGTTTTCGTTTTAATAAAGCGGGTTTCGTGTTTTTCGAATCAAACAGTATTTCTAAAGCCATAAAATGCCGATTCCCGCGCTAACATCCAATTGCTGCATCTTGAAGCAACTCTTGTTGGCTTGGTGTTCGCGTTTATTATACCACAGTTGCAGATGCCCCCAGCAATAGTTTTTAGCAGGGAAATAATTAAAACAGAGTCTGTTACACTATTAAATCATTATTATACTTTCATTTATAGATATAATCCATCATTCTGCCCACATGTTTTCAAAGTCTTCTGCTTCAAGTGTATTATCGTTTTTTGTGTCAATTGGCTGTAAAAATCTAATTCATTATGAGGTGAAATGCGGCCGCTTGATTGGCTGCATGACACAAACCTCATGCGATACGAAAATTACAGTGCTGTTACGGAGGAAATCGTGGTGTATGCTTTACGAAGTTTCGCTAGCCAAATATTCTCAGGGTATCATATATTGTTTAAATAGCCTGGGTACCGAGGATGATGGGTGTATTGATCATCCAACATTTAGCACGGTCACGACACACTAAAGCCTACCTTCGTCTGTGTTCGAATTGAAGGCAGTAACGATCAACATTTGAATTACATGTATATTCTTTTTGTATTGCGCATTTCGATCGATACCGTCATTGTCATTAGGCGGAGATATGCTTACTCGCAATTAACCCCTGGAGGAGGTATGCGAGTAGAATGTTTCCGGCATACCCTGTATGAATTAATTGTAGATTTCAGAAGTTGGCAGTTCGGTTTTATTATTCCTTATGTTTATTTATCTCTTTGTTAAACTTTGAAACTTCCATTTTGCTTGGTGTTCGCGTTTATTATACCACAGTTGCAGATGCCCCAGCAATAGTTTTTAGCAGGGAAACATATTCTGTTACACTATTAAATCATTATTATACTTTCATTTATAGAGATAATCCATCAGTCTGTCCAGATGTTTTCAATGTCGTCTGCTACAGATGTTTTATTTTATGCGTACTATAGTAAATAAAATCTTTTCCAGGACACGGGATCATCACAGATGGGTTGTGTTTAGTGCCGCTGTAGCGGTGGCGTTTTTCAATTACGGAATTCCACTCACGATGGGCTCAATGTTCGTTAGCATGTTGGACACGTTTAACGCTGGGAGACCCAAAACCGCCCTTGTACAATCCCTCACAATAACATTCTGCACTGGATTTGGTAAGTATAATAATTTAACCCTTTTCAACATATAAAATCCTTTCGCCGCATTTGCAGCAGACATTAATGAGAAATTTCTCACTTCAATTTAATCTTATTTTGCCAGTTGGCAATTTGATGCCATTTGTCATTTACAAATATGTACACATAAAGAATATGCCTCCATGACACAACTACACAGGTGTCACGTTATACAAAGCCCCCCCCCCCCCCCCACCCCCCCCCCCCTTTGCCCCTTTGTGTACTGGGTGACCTTGATGAGTCATTATTTATTTATATATAGGGGTTCTTATGGTGAAGGTCACTATTAATCTTTAGTAACTTTCCATATAAGGAAAATTATGTAATCATAGCGTTTCAATAATTGTTCAGTTATATCACGGCGATTCCTATCGTGAAACAAAATCACAACCATGCTCTAAGGTGGCAACTCAAATATTTTTTTTATAAATAAACAATTCCAGACCCGATCGGGAACAAACCCGCGACCTTCGACACCGAAACGGACGCTCTAACAATACACAAGCGAACATATCGTATACGGTTGTAAAAACATTTTCTGTAGGCATAGCTGCAGAGTCACGTGATCAATATATGTATTTTAAAACACGTTTATGTTATACAGGGTATATAGGGTTGAATTATCACCGTTATAGCATTTTTTTAATCTTTTAAAAGATATATAGAATATCTACGGGATTTTTTAAAAGCTAATTTTCAAGTTTTTATATAACATTCTCTGAGATGTAATGTCTCATGATCGATTCTATTGAGTACCAATAATATAGTGTTCAATTTTGTCATAAGAGATATTTATAGAAAAGAAATCCATTTTACTCCTCCTTATCTAGTCCTCTGATGTTTTGGTTATTTAAACACGAACTATCATACTTTCCTAATGTGTTTTCGAGAGAGGAAAAGGAGTAGTGCAGATAAATCCTTGTTTTACTTTCAAAATAATTCTTGCTCACACAGATTCCATAGTTTTTGGCGTGGGGCTTTAGCCCCTGGTCATAGTAGATAAACAATTTATCGGAGTTGTCTATCTGCCAATTGCTGTGAACATACAACGCACTTTAGGGTGAGACTGCGCGGTAAAAAGAAATCCTCATGGATTCAACAAAACTGCATTTAAAAGGTTAAGATCACCCATGAAAGATCATTATAATATTGCTGGAACATCAGTGAAAAACTTTAAAAGGCGCGAGTGCTCCATTATAAGTTTAAAAAATGGTTAGAAATTAATGCGCCGAGAGGTCAAATATGGAAGTTTATTATCATCTTCGCGAAGTGGAACGGAAAAGTACTACGGACTATGTACAAATATTTACGGAGATTGTCCAATTCAGTTTAAATGGTCTCATTTGCCATTGAGAAACAAATCATCATGCCTGATTTTACCATTATGTTTTGCATTTTACTTTTTTTTTTGTTTTCTACAATTTCATATTCCGTTATTATTTTACAAAAAGAAAAATAAGTTTGCGAAAATTCCCGGAAAATTTCGTCGAAAAATTCATGGTAAACAAAGAAGTCACGTGACAAATTCGCACTGGGAGGTCAACTGTGGAAGGTTATTAGTCATGTTCCCGAAGTGTTAAGGAAAAGTACGAACATTTACGGGCGTTGTCGATTTCAGTTTAAATAAAAGAAAATATTAGTTTAAAACCATATTTACGCCATTTCACTCGTCGGTTTTGTTGTTAATATTTTTATATGTTTTGACATTACATTATATGTTATAAATAGACAAAGAAATTTACGAACATTTCCGGAAAATAGCGGCGAAGAAAATGTACAAATAAAACAACTCAATAGTGCGACCGCTATGTCGGACCTAGTGTGAAATAAAGAGAATTATATTTAGAACAGCGGTGGAGGAAAAGGTGGAGCTGGTTAGCTTTGATAATCAAAGGAACTCTGTTGATTAAAAAATAGAATCCACACACTGACGCCTGATAGCAGCTAGCTCGCTGATTGGATATGGTACAAATAGTTTAGAGAAAAACGTTTCGATCGTTTTCTTGCCTGAAGTGACCTTAAAGAAGACATCGTTTTCTTACACGACTTTTGACACTCCATGATGACTAAATACTTTTATTTCACCGCAATGACATAAATCAATTTATTGATAATAAAACACATTTATGTAGCATTGCAGTTACCTCGCATCAAAACACCACATTTCACACACAAATGCTACATAACCCTGTGCTCCATAAATACACAGTGTTCCGATCCCTTACCAGCACGCTATTAAAAATTGTCTACTAAGGGTTCAGAGTGCTCTTACCTTTCTGAACATTTGCGCCACTATTTTCCACTCTGTCCGTAAAAGTGAACTCACTCAATCCATAACTGATACATGATGAATTAATGCTTTCAATGTGTATGAGTAACACATGCTTATGAAGTGCAGTACATTTCTCTTCGTGAAACTTCTTATTTTTCATTCAGTCACCTTGTTCTATAACTAGTTGTATGTAATAGTGTATGTCTTTTAATGTGTTCATTATGTTAGTTGCTGGATCCAAGTGCATACCTATTTTCTTTTTTACCCAATACTACGCTGAATTACACTTATCAGTTTCGACTACATCTGGGGTCATCCTTAAACAAGAAATTATGTATTCAATAAACTAGTGTTTTTGTGGTCCTGTTACATAAGATTTAAGATCACCCGAGGCAAAGGCTCTAGATGATCTATTGAATTCATTCACTGTCCGTAGCTCTCCTAAAAATCCACTGACTGCAAGTTAATAACACGTGGACTGGATGTTTCTTGCATGGCTTCACGTTTACAGTTGTTCACATAATTCAATTCAGTGCACAACTTGTTGCCATGGCGACACAAATGACAATCTTATTGAATTCTTCTTGTCAGAAACTACTGGCCCATCCGGATTTCAAAATAAATTCTCTGAAAGTTTCCTTGACTAAACCTCTCTGAACGTCCACAAAGTTTGCTCGAATGGGTGTTATTGTAAAACACTCATACACTACTTGATGGAAGTTGATTTAACATTGAAGTATTTCTCAATATAAAAAAGCAGAAACTTCAAAATGTTTCTGCCTAAACCTGCTGTCAAATTTTCCTTTGATTCTTCATATCTTAAATGTGTATACTTGTGTACTCAGGTGAGCGATATAGGGCCAAAAATGTCCTCCTGTTTCTAATTGCCATTTTCATAAAATTTACTATTTTTGATATGATCTTTCATCATCTTAACAATAAATGAATAAACATAAGCTGCAATTGTTATTTCCTTTCGCATTTTCCCTGATTCACCAACCTTCCTGCAGCCCCCAGGCCGCCAGCACTTTCAGTGCTTTGATTAATTATCGCTTTTAGAGATTCATTTAAAAAACGAGTCCTTTATTAGAACACCTTCTTCATTGATTTCTGATTGTTTGATTGATATTTTCATAACCTACCATTACATGTATCTTATATCTTTTTAAAATATGTAACAAGAGAAAGTTGATGCAACGCATCAATGTCGCCGGAAATCCATACTGCAGTTAAGTCTAACACTTACATTAATTTATAGAAGTTGAAAAAACAGTTATCAACTTCGGGGCATATTGGAACATCAGGGGTGGGGTTAAGTGAAAATGTATCATAACTTGCATTTGTTTGTCAATGAAGTGAATGTCTTTCATTGAAATAAAATTGAAGCATTGCATTGTTTATGACCAATCTCAATTATAAGGTAGGTTGACCATACACACAGCCAGCCAAGTATTGGTCAGTAATGGAAATGAGAAATCTTGCCAATCATAAGTCTTAATATGTATACAGGTATAGTGCTTTCATTAAGGACTAATTTTATGATTTGTGAATACCACATACCCTTTTCAAGATGTTTTTGTCAGAATTTTTCAATTGTATTATCTGTCAATAAAAGTACAAAACAGACAATTTGGGATTTGCATGCAATAACAAGTCATTTAACCTTACCCTTGTTAAAGTCAACATTGAACACCTTTGTAGCAATAGTGTCAAGTACGAAATTAATTGGGTACGAAAGACTTGATTCGTTAACCATTCTCCTTCGCAGAGTTGTCGTTCTTTACACTCGCTTTATAGGTAGAGAGTGTTCATTCAAAGTCATATTTCTATAAAAATCAGTTTTATCTCAGTTTGTTCTTTTCTTCATTTGTTTCGAACCAAATAAACATCAGAAATCACCTATAATTAAATAGTTTAGGGCATGTATAATTCTTTGGCAGTTTTCCCACGTGTGTCAATTTCTTTTCTTCGTAGCATAATATGTTCGAGGCATTTACATTAAATTTATCCTAATAACAACTCGATCTTCCAAGTGATTTCTGAAAAGCTTTTAAAAATTTAAGTTTCAGATGAAATGAGTGTATACATTTATCTTATATCTTTATAACATATGCATTAAGACCCCTAATCATCTGACGGCGTTGATATTTTGTATAACCTTGCATTTTAGATAAAATGAGTGTATACATGTATCTTATATCTTTATAACATATGCATTAAGACACCGAATCACCTGATTGGCCTGCCGTGTTTATGTATTACTTACCATTTCAGGTATCGTGAGTGGGTTTCTTATATCCAGATTTGGTATCAAAGTAATGAGTTATCTGGGTGCAGTACTGACAGCTGTTGGTTTTCTATCATCCTTCTTTGTAACCTCGATTTATCAACTATACGGGTCCATATCGGTGATTTCCGGTGAGCTATGACTATTATTTAACGACCTTGTACTGCTTATTTACGGCTCTGAATGGTTCCATATTTTCTTGATCAATTGTGTTGTATTTGGGTTCTACGCCGTTTTCAACATTATTTCAGATATATTCCGGTGTGATCCCTGGGTAAACAAACCAGTACTATGCCAGGCAATGTGCCTTGGCCCACGACACTCCACCATGACCGTCGAGCCGCGACTGGGGATCGAACCCTGGACGCCCGGCTCTAAATCCAGGACGCTAACCACTCGATCACGGCGGATTCCTTTTGATTGATGATAAGTTTGATTTAGGGGCCTTATTACGCGAACAGTGAAAACTCAGATGCGCCAGAGGTCACGCTTTCAGTTTGTATGTTGTATAGACATACATGCATGTCCTAAACTCACAACCCACTATTATTTCCGCTCATTGACGAAGTCATTGCTCTCTCACAAATGGGCTTAATAGTCTATGTGGAAATATAGCCAAATGGCTAGAAAAAATGTTGTTTGGAGGTAAATTAATTATACCAGCTGAGCTGAACGCCGTAATATAACTAAACTATCGTTGAAAACGGCGTTCCTTCAATCAGAGTCTTCTGGCAAAGACCTAAACGGTAAGCAAAACAGATTCCCAATATGATTTTTTAAACGGACAAAAACGGAGATGGATTTCGGCCCCAAATCTTCAGAACCGATTTCTATGCAATTGTGTTTACCATTTCGTGTAAAAGGAAGTTGATTTGTTTTATGTGAGTTTTACGTAGTTTTTCAACATTATTATCACGGCGACAGTTCACTTATTCATGATATCTGTGTACCATTCTTACATTTAACAAATAAGAACTAGAATATGAAAACTCTTTGTAAATGAAAGTATAAGTATTGAATAGAGTTGAAATCATTGTTGCTGATGGATAAATGCTCATTATGAGCAATTTCTCCTTTTGCAACAATGATTTTAAAAGTCGTCTGCCTCATATGCGTTTATCGATCATTTTTTCAGGTGCTGGTTTCAATATAATGTACGTATGTGCGGTGTTAAGTATTGGCCGAACGTTTACTGGCAATCAGAAATCCATGGTGATTTCAGTACAGAGTGTCGGAACAGCCATTGCGGGACTGGTGTGGCCACATTTACTGAATTACTTACTCCACTCCTACGCTCTGAGGGGAACATTTCTTATATTAGGCGGTGTTCTCCTTAATAACATAGCATTTGCAATTGTTTTTGCTAAAAGTAAAACTGGACAAGGCCATCTGGAAAATGACATTAATCGAGCACAGAGTATTAAACATACTAATATAGCAACTGAACTATCAGAGACAAATGACGATGCTAAGGTACAATACATTAATGAGTCGATCGTCAACAATATTGACGTTATAAATAACCAAACAAGTGTGGCTTTTGAAAATTCAGATGATGTTTCAAATGTAAACCAAAGTGAGAACCAACAGTATAAAATTGACAAGGGGGATAACACAAATGAAATCGGAAACACTCACAACAAGGTGAACCGTCATGAGAAGCATGGCGCCTATGTAAATAGGGCAATGATAGAAACTAGTGTCGATGTTAAGATACATGCTGATAATTCAAACGAAGAAACGGAAGTGAAACTAACAAATCGATGCTTTGATCCTGTTCTCGTTGTGTACTTGACGTATACTTTGGCAGGCATTCTGCATATGTCAACTTTAGCCGGTTTTCTCACGGTGTATCAGGACATAACTGTCTCTCGGGGTCTATCAATTGACCAAAGTGACCTAACGTTTGTGAGTTACAGTATTACCAACATTCTGTCACGGTTTTTACCCTTACTTGTTGCCAGAACGCCGACCATCAACTCATTTACGATACCAATCATATCATCATTATGTGGGGTCGTCGGTCAAGTGGTGTTTTTATCGACAACCTCACTTACCAGCACTTTCATTGCCATGGCCATTATAGGTATTTCAGATGGCGGGTGGGTTTCGTCTATGCAATCGATTACATTTGAAATATTACCTCTGGAAAAGCAAGCGGTTGGGTTTGGATTCATGCTGACTGCCTTCGGAGTTGCGTGTGCTGCTACAGGACCGATATTTGGTATGAACTAGTGAACCATTCTTTCTATTAAATTATAAAAATGTATGTTAGTTTACCGATTGACTGTTCGAAACGATTTTGTGAAGCCAGTTCCATCGGAATAGAGCCATGTCACTAGGCAGGCCAGGCTCTATATCATTGGCTATTTAATCTTCCAAGTCCATTTTAAATTGATATAGCATTGTATGGGTCTCTGCCTGCTTATAATTACCGTGGATGCCCCAGCAGTTGACAGATTTCGAAAAAAGTATTAAAAAAGAAGACATTCCTTAAAAAGAACATGTTTAACTTTTCCGGCAATGTTTCCAATCCTGTTTCCAAATTCTATTTCAATTTCACTCGTTATGATACTTTTGTCTTATTCAATTGTTACATATATATCAGTTAAACGTTATACTCGAATTTTCAAATGTTCGATTTATCGCCTGTCCACTTATATCCAAATGTTACATGACCGCATCAGTGGTGTAGATATAGAGCGTCTTCCTCAAGTTCAGGAGGTCGCGGTTTCGATCGCCGGCTATGTCATACCAAAAAATGGTAGTGACTGTTATTACTACTGACTCGCTCATGTCGGGATAAAATGGACCAGTAGTACCGGTAACTTAGCAAGGAAAATATATCAGGTGTACATAAGCCTAAAACAGTAATCGCCCGAGCGACTGTTATTTCAAACACTTTTTCTGACCGACCTATTAGCTTGTGTTACACGAAACAATTCCTTGTCGGACATATACGCTGATTGTTCTAAACGCCATACAGTGAACAAACAATCATGGAAGCCCGACGATATATGGAGTGCCCGTCGTTAAAACTTATGCAAATTAGAATATGCCGTGTTGGGTTCACCTTTCATGTGGAACCTAAAAGCTAATTCAAATTGTATGTTTAGAAAAAAACCTCTTACAATAATACGCGTAACAATGAATAATGTTAACTGCGAACATATATTCTAATCTAGATATAATAACCTCGCTTTTAATACGGCAAAACTATCCGCAAAATCAAAATGTGTGTTTTGCCTTGTGCAAAGATACATACATTGATTGAAAATCGTCGAGATCGGCGTCAAGTTGTACAATGGCCTTGTCTAATCACGTGACTTGACAACATGTTCCATGGAAGTTCGTCAGCGTGGCCCAATCTGAGAATAGGTAGAGAATTATATCAGCTTAATGATTTCGTTCCAATCATTTGCGTCCATAAATTGTGTATCAAAGGTCTAGGGTAAATTTAGGTACCTCTGCACAGCTAGTCTGGTTCCCGACATAGTTTTGTAAATTAATACGTCTGTCATAAACCAACTATGACAAATTGCAGTGTAGTCTTGTACTCGTCGTACTACACTTTGTCTGGCATGAATCAACAACTGCGACATGCAGTGCTCTCTGGTACCCGGCGTACACTGATAGATGAATACCTCTGACATAAGTATGGTAATATAATAAATAAGCAAATATTCTTCTCATTTTCGTAAACTCTGCAGAGATCCAATACCCTACAATTTTAAGTTTGGAAACAATACATTGATAACGAAGCAAACGAATTAGCTTTTGTCCAATGTGAAAAAGGTTGTCTATACATTGCATTAGGCATATTCCACCAAATAAACTCCAGGCAACCACGCATTGTGATTTTTTTTGGCAATATTTAGAACGTTCGACAGTCTTTCGGATATAATAGAGATAACAACAGTCTTCCAGTGTAATTAACCATTTCCCACTAATGTCTTATCTGCAGCTGACAATTTTTGGAGACAATATGACAAACGGAGGAATACTCCATAATGATTATAATTGTGTTCTTTTTTTCAATGATTCAAACACTATTTTTTTATTGATAGAGTTTCGCGCATGCGCAAACGATACCATTGTTACAGGTTGAATTTTGAAGTCACGTGATGTAAATGCCCAGAACACATACAAAAATAGAGCAAACAAATCAGACTTAATTACGAATGCAAACATATGCAAAAGTAAAATAAGTAAAATAAATTCCACTTATTCTAGGTATCCAAATAAAATTACAAAGTCTCTAAATGTGTAAATATCATGTAACACTATTATTTAGATATCACTACGCCAATATAGCACTGCACCGCGCGATTACCATTTCTTCCCTCTCGGCAGAGATGTAAACATCTACTCGCCCGCTAGCATTAGCGTGTGGAATGAAGGATCGGGCTAGTACGAAATTCTAGGCGCTAGTCCATACATATTCGTTCATGTCCTTATTCATAATGATAGTATGCATTGCTTAGTCTTTTCTTTCTCTTTCAAGTGCATCCGTGTAGTTGCATATAGAGGCAACAGGTGCTCGTTTCTAGTAACGAAGACCATCGAAGTCGTTTTGGTTATGCATTCGTTTTCAATAGGTAATTATACCACAAGAAGGTTTCCGCAAAAACATGAGTACAATCGACACTATTTTCATATTGCATGGTTTAATAAAATAAATGTTCAGAGTTTTGGATAAGGACCGGCACC
This sequence comes from Serripes groenlandicus, assembly GCA_031761405.1. Classification (NCBI taxonomy): domain Eukaryota; kingdom Metazoa; phylum Mollusca; class Bivalvia; order Cardiida; family Cardiidae; genus Serripes; species Serripes groenlandicus. Next base: position 64,709,769 of record JASEVX010000006.1, read on the forward strand.
CGGCAAATCATTGCCGTCTCGTTTTGACAAATTTGACGATTAACGATGACTTTTGCATTTTGGATAGGTGCTTTCGACAAGGTCCGTGTCTAAATTCCCGACTTACTAAGAAAGAGATTTCATCAAATCATTTGAGCGCTTTAAATTACGACGACTTGCTAAAACGATTGCGAGTCAATGTTCTAAACACTTGTTTATAAAGCGTTTAGAATACTTTGATTATAATAAGCAGAAAGAATAAGGAATGAATCAATCTTGCAAGAAATCGATCATTTCTTTCGGCCAAAATCAGGTAAATGACCCGCAGATATTGGTTGTTACAACATAACTGATTCATCCTTTTATTCTAAATTTGTATTACACAGTTCAACATTTGATTTTGACAGTTTGTTCGTTATGATTTTGACGAGATTATTTCGTTCATAAAGTTGACTGAGTTGGTGATGGAAAGATTATTAAAAAGTTAAGTTATAGACAAATCAATATAAGAAAATATTATTCTTTTACGATACAGGGATAATGATTTTAAAACATTCTGAACCAAATGATATTTTAGGGGTATAGTAGGGGTCAATTAACTTTCCCTAGACCAACAAGAAATGTCTTCTTAAACGATCGCAATTCTACCCAAAGTACTATCAGTACTTTGATTATTATTTCATTTAATAAGAGTTTCCATGTATTTATTTTTGTATTTTATAATTCGTTAGCTTCAGATGTGTTGTATCTGGGAAATACCTCATGTAGGCTGTTTCCCTATTTATAATCAACTTCAATATTTGGACTATTTTAAACCGCATCACATAAAAGAAAACCGTTTGATATCTATATTTTATTGAGTTTATTCACGAACGAGGCTCGAGGTTTAAAAGTTACATATACATGTATCCGAAGAGTTTGAATTGTGTATTTCCTGTGTATACTTTCAGGTTCCCTGGGATAATTTCCTGTGAATACATTCAGGTTCCATGCGTTAATTTCCTGTGTACACGTTCAGGTTCTCTGTTTCATTTGTTTTACTTTCAGAGTACTGTGTGAATTTCCTTGGTATACTTTCAGGTTCCCTCAGGTAATTTCCTCTGTATACTTTCAGGTTCCATGCGTTAATGACCTGTATATACTTTCAGGCTCCCTGATTTAATTTCCTGTGTATACTTTCAGGTTCCATGCGTTAATTTCCTGTGTTTACTTTCATGTTGATCAGTTCCATGCGTTTATTTCCTGTGTATACTTTCAGGTTCCATGCGATAATTACCTGTGCATACTTTTAAGTTCCCTGCGTTAATTTTCTGTGTATATACTTTCAAGTTCCATGCGTTAATTACTTGTGTATACTTTCAGGTTCCCTGCGTTAATTTCCTGTGTATATACTTTCAGGTTCCCTGCTTTAATTTCCTGTGTATACTTTCAAGTTCCCTTTGTTTTAAGTTGCCTGTGTTTATACTTTCAAGTTCACTGCGTTAATATTTCCTGTGTATATACTTTCAAGTTCAATGCGTTAACATTTTCTGTGTATACTTTCAGGTTCCTTGCGTTAATTTCATTTGTATACTTTCAGGTTCCTTTGTTTATTTCCTATGTATACTTTCAAGTTCCCTGAGTTAATTTCCTGTGTATTTTTTCAAGTTCCATGCGTTAATTACCTGTGTATACTTTCAGGTTCCATGCGTTAATTACGTGTGTATACCTTCAGGTTCCCTGAGTTCATTACCTGTGGATACTTTCATGTTCTATGCTTTAATTACCTGTGAATACTTTAAGGTTCTATGCTTTATTTAACTGTGTATTCTTTCAAGTTTTCTGTGTTAATATCCTGTGTATATACTTTCAAGTTCCCTGTGTTAGCATTTATTGTGTATATACTTTCAAGTTCCCTGCGTTAATGTCCTGTCTATACTTTCAGGTTCCCTGCGTGATAACTCCACTTCATATCAACATGTGCATATTATTACAGCATCGATGTACCTGGCCAGTGCTCTACTGGAGCTGCTGTGTTTAATAAAAACGAAAAGATATCGAAATAAACTTGAAGAAACATATAAGAAATAGTTAAACACGGAGATATGGAAATGACCTTGTAGACAGATCCATTCAAACAGTCTATAGGCCTGCTGTGAGCAATATACTAGGTTCAATTAACAGATGAAAGTTAACGAATTGGCAAGGTTAGGAGACGATTTATTCCAAGTCAAAAACAAACGAATATCAACAATATGCACCTGTGTTTAAAGTAGCCGTTCCTATCAAGACCTTCGTCGCATGAAAAATATAAACGGTAAATACAAATGCATATTAAATATGCGGTGTTGCAGACGTAGAGCGTCGGCCTCTCGTACCAAAGGTTCAGGGTTCGAGTCTGTGATGCGCGGGTTCTGACTTCGTGATATATTTGTTTCGTATTTCTTTGTATCATATTTTCATATGTTTACAACACTCCATTAGAGGTATACGTTTATATCTTGCCCTCAGATGTTTTAAACATCGCCATTTTTAAGGTGTCCGATGAAATGTCAAAAGCTTAAAATAGCTTAGTGGGAAGATAGCCAATTTCCTTCGTATTATTTTGTGTGAAGTACTGTTGCGAACAATTCATGTAAACACGGTAGAAGAACTGGCCGCCATGATAACGGTGTTTACTCCCAGCTTCAATGATGCGATGTTATATTTGGAGAATTCTAAGGTTAAATGTCAGTTACTCCTTTTTAATTTTAATATAGACACATTGCCCATGATGTGTGCTTTGGAGACATTTTAATGCTACAGATTGCGCAAAACTTCTTTAACTCTTGAAAACAAAATGAGCAATTCCTAATTTTGCCACAATGTCTTTTAAAGGCAAGCTGTATGTATGGTCACTGCATGAAGATCTAGGCGACACAAGTGTGACTGTAAAGAGGACATTATTCGCAAAAACAATGAACAGTGTGTAGAAGAAAAGAAAACTGTTTCTTTCAGAGCGACTAGAACCAGGTTTAAGGTCTTTGGTATGACTCAACCGGGGATTGAACCCTGGGTTTTCGCACTCGAAGCCGACGCATAACCAGTGCGCCACCAAAGCTGTTAGGTTTTGTTTTTCAAGAAAAGTTAAATGATTTAAGGTTAAATTAATTTCAATTGTTAAAACATAATGTGAACGTCTCAACCTTATTAGAGTGTTGGATGAACGATTACCAAGATACAGACGCCTTCTAACGTCTCAATCTTACTAGAGTGTTGGATGAACGATTACCAAGATACATACGCCTTCTAACGTCTCAACCTTACTAGAGTGTGGGATGAAGGATTACCAAGATACAGACGCCTTCTAACGTCTCAACCTTACTAGAGTGTAGGATGAACAATTACCAAGATACAGACGCCTTCTAACGTCTCAACCTTACTAGAGTGTTGGATGAAGGATTACCAAGATACAGACGCCTTCTAACGTCTCAACCTTACTAGAGTGTTGGATGAACGATTACCAAGATACAGACGCTTTCTAACGTCTCAACCTTACTAGAGTGTGGGATGAACGATTACCAAGATACAGACGCCTTCTAACGTCTCAACCTTACTAGAGTGTAGGATGAACAATTACCAAGATAAATACGCCTTCTAACGTCTCAACCTTACTAGAGTGTGGGATGAAGGATTACCAAGATACAGACGCCTTCTAACGTCTCAATCTTACTAGAGTGTGGGATGAACGATTACCAAGATACAGACGCCTTCTAACGTCTCAACCTAACTAGAGTGTGGGATGAACGATTACCAAGATACAGACGCTTTATAACGTCTCAACCTAACTAGAGTGTGGGATGAACGATTACCAAGATAAAGACGCTTTATAACATCTCAACCTTACTAGAGTGTGGGATGAACAATTACCAAGATACAGACGCCTTCTAACGCCTTAACCTAACTTTAGTGTGGGATGAACGATTACCAAGATGCAGACGCCTTCTAACGCCTCAGCAGCAGACAATGTTTGAAGGCATTGTGATAAGAGGAGACTTTTCTCAAAACGAACAATTTCTCATTTTCCCACTATGTTTTAAACTTGTTCTGCAATAATACCTTCATTTATAGAGATTGTCCGTGAATTTGCCTTTCTGTTTGCAAAGATTTGTTGTATGTGGGAAAGGGTTACTCTCCAGCTGACAGTCTTCGATGCTGACATTTTGTAAAGATACCCTTACTACTTAAAAATAGTTTAGTAGACCGGACGGGGCTTGGTACGGATCTCTCCACTTTCAATTAAATTCAATTCTTTATTCAAGTATAAAGGTCTCCGGCCCATGTACATTTATATTTACAACAGCATATAATAAGAATGACATACTTAGGATGATTATAAATTACTGAATAGTTTCAAGATATTTTAGACGTTAAGATTGTTAAATAGTGAATGTGTAAGACACGCTCGTTATCATTATATGCATTCAGTAATGTAGGAATCCAGCCCATTATTCATAAGTTTCATATTAATAAATGTAATCAACACCTGAGCACCTGAGCTGAAGACAAACAATCTCACCTGTGGCATGACGGGGTCAGAAATGTACGTGTAATGTTAGTTAGATTAAAACATGTCAGAAATCTACCTCTAATATTAGTTGGATTAAAACATGTCAGAAATCTACGTCTAATATTAGTTAGATTAAAACATGTCAGAAATCTACGTCTAATATTAGTTAGATTAAAACCTGTCATACATTTAATTATTGGTTCAATCAATTCTTTCCCTGCTACAAGCGTTACGACTGTTGATAAGACGACTTTTTGAAAAGGTGGTAGAAAAATGAGTGATCTCTAATACCAGGTTAACCCTTTCCAACATACAATCAATCTGCAGCAGACGACTTTGAACGTATTTTGTCAAAACATAGAATATCTCCATAATTGAATGGATAACCTATGACAAAAAGTGGAAAACATTGTTGCAAAAGGAGAAATTGCACGTTTTGTGCAATTTCTTCTTTTGTCACTATGTTTTCAAAAAGCTGTCTGCTACAGAGGCGACAGAAAGCGTCTATATGAGGGAAAGGGTTAATCCATTTAACCAGTATCCAACTGAATGGATGTAAACCGTATTGCCCCATTGGTTTTGAATAAGTGTTCGCTTGTTGATGGAATAATCTTTACTTACATTTAATACTTGGGAAGTGAAAGCTGTAGATTCAGTATTAGACTGCACTAAAATAAATGAAAATTGACAACAGAACTGAATCCTGACATACATTATCGACGATGTTTTACTGATGAGGTATACGTAAAGCGATGAACATAATGTGTAAGGTTGACTTACATTCGTGCATTAGATATATGCTTAATGAGGTCTAAATATGAGTCGTCCGTGCCGAAATAGCTCAGTCAGTAATGACGAGGACTTGCTATCAAGGGGTCGTCGATTCGAAGCTCGCCTCTCGGCCCTTCATTCTTTACGATGATTGATAAAAGTCAAATTGATTATTTAGCGTCATTTGTCTTCCACCATTGAGCTAAATTGTCAATGTGTGAAGATAAAAAGTTGTCTGGGAAGATCGTGTGGTACTCTGTTGCAAAATCCAGGAAAAACACTTTAAGTGAAGTGGCCGCCGTGATATAACTGGTTATTTAGTTAACCTTTTCCCACATGCAGCATCTGCAGCAGACGACTTTAAAAACATGGTGACAAAAACCTGAAAAATCTTCATGAAAGATAGCTTAATTGTTACAAAAAGGAAAAACCGTTGTTGCCAAAGGGGAAATTGTTCATCATGAGCAATTACACCTTTGGCCACAATGGTTTCTAAAGTCGTCTGCTGCTATTGCGTCAAAAAACGTCTGCATGTGGGAAAGGGTTAAAAGCCGAGTCTACTGGCGATTAGTGGTTTTAATAACTCTCCGATATGGCATAATCTAAGTGTATGTACGACTCACACGAGTCTTCACCCTACGCAGACGAATCAAGACCCGACATCAAACGACGGGCTTCATACTTATGTATTGACACACCCCTTGTTGATCTTTATATAGCTCATAGGTTGTTTTGGGTTGTTCGGCATTATGGTTGGTTTCTTTATATTGGGGTTTAACGCCTTTTTCACAGAATGTCAGTTTTTTCACGACACCGGCATACTTATCCATGACCTCTGGATGAATAAACAAACACTAGGCTAGGAAAATATGCCTGACACAAGGACACTTCACTCTAACGTACAGAAAAGCAAGTATGAACACGTAAATGATGTAAGGTGCAACAGGGCTTGTTATGAATATTTTAAGCTTGTTTTATCAAGTGTGGTGAGACGTAGAGAATTAAAGAAGATACAAGTATGTGAACTGGCCGCCATGATAACGGCGTTAAATCCCAACATCAATAAAACGATGTTATATTTGGAGTATTTTTTCCTTTTAATTTTGGTATAGAAACATTGTAAACGATGTGTGCTTTGAAGACATATTAAATGTTATACACTTGAAACAAAATTAGCAATTCCTCACTTTGCCACAATGTTTTATTTTTAAATCATATATATATATATCTAGGCGACACATGTGCGACTGAAGAGGACTTTATTCGCACGAACATTGTACAGTGTGTAGAAGAAAAGAAAACTGTTTCTTTCAGAGCGAATACAACCACTTTTAAAGTCTTTGGTATGATCGAACCCTGGTTTTTCGCACTCGACGCAGTTCGCCGATGGAGCTATTAAACTCGATATTTGAAGAAATGATCAACGATTTTAACGATGAGATTTACGATTTATCGATCATAAAAGTTATTCAGTGATGTAGAAATCCAGCCCATTATTTATATATTTCATGCACCACATCATAATACATTCATGAATGTAATCTAGTTCAAATGCTCCAATTATGTACTTTATCAGATATTTTACATGATTTTATGTAGGCCAACACTTGCTCAATATGTTGACTTTCTGCGGGGTATGATTGTTTATATATTTTGCGCCGAAGGCTCAATGTGGTCTATTCTGATCATTCCCTGTCCGTCGTCGTTAACTCTTACCTTTAAACAACATCTCCTCCTAAACCAATTGACCAATTTCAACCAAACATCACTGGAATGATCCTTTTGTGGTACTCTTTCATAATTGTTCAACGATTTAAATTGTATGAAGAACTTTGCTTCTGCATCTTTAAAATTATTCTCCTTTGAATCTGCGTGTCTGATTCCAAGATGATTTTTAAGAAATGTTCATTGATAGACCCTCTACAAAATTTGTTCAAGCCATTTTGATTGTTCGAACAACAGGCATCAGGAAAGGGGTAAAATAAACGTTTAGCTTCAAACGACATCTCCTCCTAAACCAATGAAACCCTATTAACTAAACTTCAAAGGAATGTTCCCGTGGTTGTCCGCTTTAAAAATTATTTAAAGATTCAATGCATTATTACAAATGTCCTTTACTTATAACTTGTATTATTTGCAGTTCGTTTCCACTCTTGATCACATTTTCACCTTTATAATCAGTAGCATTTGCTACTATACTCGATCGATTTAGGGCGATCTCGGCCCTCTTGTTAGACTGTGCGATGGCCAGAGAGACTGATAGGATGGCAATTTCCATGTCGTCTATCCTTGTGTCCGTCCGTCCGTCGTTAATTCTAGTTCTTCTTCTTCCTTGCATTGCCCACATTCACCAAATTGAATATACTGTCATGTTTTTCGCATGGTTTAAAAGAGGATAAAACATGAAGGGATATTTAATAGTTTGAGCGGCCAGTCATTTGAGATTTGAATGTTGGTAGTGTGTTCCAGTCTCTGATGGAATTTACAAAGAATTACCATTTCCTGCAGTTTTGTGTGGCAGCTATGTTGTTATGTATTTCTTGAGTTTCTTCTTAGAGTTTGAAGGTATTTGTCTTTGTTTATTGCACCCATGATGTTTGCTTTATTATAAAGCATGATGAGTCTGGCTTCTTTGGGTCTAGTTTTATGGCTTTTCCAGTCTAGTTATTGTATCATATCGCTGACACAAGGTCGATTTCGATGGAGACAAAATCATGAAAAAAAAAAAAAAAAAAAAAAACAACAACAACAACAACATTATCAACACTTTCTGATAGAAAGTATAGCAATTCGGGCGATTATGGTCCTCGTATTCCAGTATTCTTGAAAATGTAAAACCCGAAAGTTATCGTAAACTAAACATATAAGCAAGAATGGAAACGTAACAGTCTCTACCAAGGCATATGTTACAACACCTCAATCAATATTCGATATTTTAGTGTCTATATTTTCATGCAATATGCAAGAAAAAATTCACTCAGCGAAAAGTGCTTCCGTCATTTTTAGACCAAATCGCCCCCGAACAAAACCGGTTTTTGGAAAGTGATTATTATTAAATAATCTCCTTCCTATGCGATTGCCTGCTGACCCTAATGGGATATGCCCTATAACATTTAATTCTACAAGAACTTTTTTGTACATACGCTAATCAATATAGTGCGATGAATTCAAAGTAAAATCTACCTTATATAGTCTTTTCATGTACAATCAGTTGAATGAAGAATATAGGTTGACACTTTATTTTCAAACTGAAAATGCCTTTGCGTCTTTTAAATTGAATTTTATTTGAAGAAATAAAAATATTTCTGCAGTAAACATTATTATGTATATTTTACGCGCCACGCTTTTTGTGAACAACACCGATACACCGGATCAGAGATATACTCACAAACTAGGTCAATTCGAGGACAGACCGTGTCGCCGAATTAATAACAACAAATATCTTTGAAAAAGATAAACGGCGTCATATTAAGGCGGCCAGTTCAATATTCATGCGTTTTCTGGCTTTCCCACACTATACTTTCCAAGCAACTGGCTGGTTTTCCACATAGACTATAAGCCCATTGGTGGAAAACGAATGACGCGAGTCAGAGTGACATTTGTCAAACGTCGGAAATAATTTAGGATTAGCTGGAGTTCTAACTCGCAACCCCTATATTGAAAGCGCGCGTCGCTACCGATTGAGCCACCGGGACTGGGCTCTCGTCCGCTGATCTACTCATTGAATATCAGGCGAAACAGAGCAAAAAATGACTGGAAGTTTATGTATAGACATCTCTTTATCGTCCCTGTTGGTTAATGTGGTTTTAAATCGAACATTCCAGGAAAGGAACAATCACAGAATATAATACGTATATTGAAGGATGCACTTAGATCACGGATGCACCGTTAATTCCGATGATAAAGCTTGTTGATATTAAGAAGGCGTATGGTAGGAAGACTATCCATATTATTTCAGACCTTAGTATTTTGAGAAAGCACACCAAATGGTTCGGAGTTATGATACTGATTCAAGAACATGGAGTATGCCCCTCATCTAGTGCTCTGATAGGGTGCAAGTGCTACTAGATATGATATTTCTGTTTTAAAAAAATGGCATACTGCCATGCTTCACGTGTAATTTCTTGTATGTTGTGTGTATTTGTGTAACTTGTAACTTGTTCCCACATGGTTCGTTGACTAAATAAATTAAACTATATATATAAAAGATGTACATGCATGTACGCTTACTTTCAGACGTAAATCTTTGTATCAAACCTGTCTCTATCGGCTCCTGTTAAATAACAATTTTAACATGTACATGTATATCTATCTGTCACATATAACTCTTTCGATGAAAATTTTACGGCGTTTCCTGTGTAAATTATCAGTGCTGATTTGAAGATTATCCTTACGCCAGTTCACCCGTCTGCAACACTTTGCACCATGGAGAGGAATAACTACTGCCACTTTCAAGTATTTGGTATGACCCGATCGTGGATTAAACACTGGTCGCCTGCTCTCGAGGCGGTCAACATAATCATTACACCACCGAGGCTGATACCTTTTCTTCATTTTCCATAGCCCTTACCCCCCTCAGCCTTCAATTTTTATTGCATATTTGAACTTTTTATTTTTTCAATTTTTGACGAAGTGTACGCATTGGCGTACGTGCGTATGCCTGGATACGCGCCTTGTGTTCTATAGCTAATCAACAAAATGGTACTTAGCTTGCACAGCAGTCGAGTAACAAAGAGAGTCCAGCATAAATGTCTCTTGATAGACGGTACTGAGCTTCTCAATCACTTATTACAATTGACCTGGCATGGGTATGTTTACTAGCATAAAACTATCTAGTCAATTGATATTTTCAGTCCATCCAAATGGAAGAGTGCTTACAATGAGCAAAATAGTGTAAAGAAAAGGTGTGTAAAATATATATGCGAGGAATAAGCGATATTTTGTTGGAAAAAAGACACCGGCAATAGAATTAATAACACCGGAAGTATTTCATTTTGATCTGTAGACATGCATTAGGGTTAGTTTGTAGATACACAATGTGTCTAAAACTGTATTCAGAGCAAAAAAGTAAAAGAAATTGGTTTGTAGACTGTTGCTATTTGGTTACGTAGGTACATGGCGGCCATATTGAAATAAAATCGGAAGTTGGCAAAATTCAGCTTGCCTCCATAGCTCAAATTGGTTGTATAGTCAATCAGAATCTTTGTACAAAATTTCATGCTTTTACCACAAATAGCACAATTTTCATAAAATTTGCTATTAATCTGCTGGACTAATAGGGTAATTTTCATGTTATGTTTTAACTTTATAAAATGATAATAAAGGAACGAAATCGACGGGAATAACACCAACACCCAATTGAATGGTTAGTTATATTTTATTTCAAATCAATAGCTATCCTAAATTAATACTTTCAGTAATGGATGCGAAATGTTTTCAAAGATGCTGCAAATTTCATAAAACGTTGTTGGATAAAGAGAAATGAGGTACAATGGGTAGTTTCCCCCAAAATGTGCTAATCTATCCTTAATTACGACTTTCAGTTATATTCCTTACATTTCCTCTAGTATATTCATTTATAGGTATTTACATCATTTATGTATATTATATATGTATATATATATATATATATTTACTAATTGAAACGTTGTGGGAAAAGGAAATATTCCCTCTCAGATATTTTCAAAATCGTCTGCTGCAGGTTTCTAATATTTACCTCATAATTTGTAAAATACATATTTTCCTTGAAAGTAGTTTAATGCATTTAATACTTGCAGACGCAACATTTGGAGACCTGGGATAAATTTCTCATGTTTTGCCACAATGTTGTCAATAGTTGTGTGCTAGGGAGAAGTGTTAGTTATCTGGTAATGCACGCATCGTGTGTTCCCCGAACAACGCCTACTCGACGTAATATATATTAGGGAATTAAGGGTCATTGCAAAGGGTAAATTACAGAATGATTATATAAACAGGATTGATTGATTGGGCTTTAACGACGTGTTCAACAATTGTTCAGTCATATCAGGGCGGCCAATTCACATATTCATGTGCTTCCTGGCTTTCGTACACAAAGAATCCAGACAACATTATTTCCAAGCAACTGGATGCTTTTCCACATATACTGTTAGCCCATTAGCGAAGGATGAATGACGCGTGTCACATTGACTTTTGTCAAACGACGGAAAAAATGTTGGCCGAGCTTGGATTCGAACTCACAACCGCTGGATTGACAGCCCATATCGCTACCGACTGATCTACCGGGGGAAAGGAGAAAGATGTGGAAATCACTTTTCCTGATAGGTATGGTAAAATCGAACTCATGCATACTGGATAAACACTTTAACACGTTGCCTCTTTAGATATTGTAGCTCTTGAAAGAAAAATGTTGTGGGAAAAGAAGCCTTTGGTTTTAATATGCATTTGATCTTTTTTAACATTACGTTTCAATCAATCAGATGTTATCCGAATATCTAATTGTTTTAAATTGTCTAATAATTGGAAGTGTTTGAATCCACACTTTGCGCGTAATACACATTAAAATAAAATTATATCTATACAGATCTGATCATCGTTAGATATCATGATATTATTTAAATTTTATATAACACTTTCTTAATGTGCTTGTAATGTGTGAATTTATTTAATTGAGGGCACACTTATACTTAATTATGCTTTTATGCAAAGAGATCTGTTCATACCTTGCATACCATTCATTATCCCATCTGCACCTGGCTGACATCACTCTAAAATTACCTTACATTAGTACACTTTCAGTACTTTGATTTAATATTCTCATGGTCATGCACAGCCAGTCAAAACATAAATTATATTTCATAGGACCGATAATCCAGGTGAAAACATGTAAGTAAATATACTTAAATATTAGAATGTGTGTACTAGATATAAATACGTGTTTGTTTTTGTTTTGTTGGGTTTGTATCGTGTTTTACGCCGCTTTCAACAATGTTTAGTTATGTCAAGGCGTTTCTGAGTTAACAGTACTACTGGTCAATAAACCATTTGATTTGGCACGAATCACCCTGGTGATCACTGGTCAATGTACCCTGATACCAGCGAGTCAATCGTAATGCCAAACTTACAATCCTAATCGTCAAGGCGAGAAAGCCATTGCTACGTGTTGCAACCAAAGCGGACACTCTAACAGTTCACCAGCGATGCCGTGTTTCAAAAAAAGCGATAGCTCAGTAACGACTAGGGATATCAACACAGTGGACGTTCGTTATGGTTGCCAGTTGTCTCAGTAAATCCTATGTCCCTGACTTAAGATATGAACTTTATCTGACGAGGTTGGGAGAAATGATAATTATCGAGCCTATTTATCTTGCATGTAAAATTACATTTTCAGGTAAATCTACATTTATTTTAACTAGTTTTAATAAATAACATACAAAATTACAAAAGCTCATTCATTAATGACCTCACCTAAAATAGAATGCCGTCACGCGCGTGCATAAATCCGCGCCGAATTACATTGTGTTCACACGACATACGGAAGCTAAAGAGTTCCGACTTCAACTCCAAATCTCTCGATTATTGACGCCGCGTGGAAGCGCGACGTCAGTATGGGATAGGTTTTAATGTTGTACCATGGGGTGACGTAATCGAAAAGGGAGCAACCAACACATATTATTGTAAAGAAAAACTCTGTAATATGTTTGAAAAACAGCCTTTATGATTGAATAAATTGTATTAACTGATATAAGAAACAACACGATACAAAATATGTACATCTTTTACCGTTGTTACAAAACTTTAGACAAATTTAAATTGTTTTTAATGACTGTTCCCCAACTAACTAGGCTAAGCTTTTTTTATGACTTGGTTTACGGAGTTCACTAGGCTACGCTTTTTAAATTGTTTGGTTTACTGCTCTGACGAATTCAGAAAAAAAGATTCGGGTGATGTTTTTTCCTATTTTTTTTGTTGTATAACTAAACTTAAAACATTCCTCCTTATAAAGTTGTTCATTCAGACCATTGTATTCTTGCTATATGTTGATTCTACATGAGAACTTTTAATTTCATAAATTATTAATTTTGATATTAAATATCTTTAAACTTATAAGAATTATTTGTCTTTTTTATTTATATACTCTCGTTCTTTGTTATCATACTTCTGCTCAACCGGAATGAGAATAGACTTCCCTCTCTCCTTCCAAAGCTTGTGTCACACTTAACTTATAACTAGAGGCATTAACACTTAAGTTAATATCTGTTAATATTTCAGTATCTATGTTTTTTGGTTATCTAATTGATCTAGTTATAGCAGATTTAAAATTAAGAAACTTCAGCTTGTATGACACTTTATTGTTGCAGTCAATGTTAAGCAAACGATAAACCAAATGGTTTGAAGACTTAACTTGTCATTTCACGGCTAAACTTTACATGCTGAATATCACATAGATCGTAGCATATAAAGTGTATAATACCTACGTCAAAATGGACCATTTTTGCTCTTGATAACATTTTATTATAGACTATGGTATCCAGGTGAGCAATAAAGGAACATATTGGCATTCTTGTTTAAGATAAAGTTACATTTGGCCTTCTTGTTCAAAATAGTTACATCTTGTCCGTTTGCACAGGTTATTTAAATGTATTAAACTGCATCTGCTTCCCTTTAAGTCATGCTTTAAAATCATGCGCGGCGTCTTTGATGCTTAGCATCAAAATTAGTCTTGTTACTACTTAATTTGCATATCTGGTGTGACATAATACCTTAACATGGCAATATTAACTCGAACATATTCTTAGTAGAAGTGCAAGTATTGCGGATTGGCCGTCGCTTCAGTACACAAGATAGGTCAACATGTATGTCAGCTGCCGTGTTTTGAAAATGAATAGTTGTGTTGGATCTGAAAGGCAATGTATAAATTTAGTTCAGGCTATGGAAGTTCAAGTAACACTCAAAATTTAAATACAGATGACTATATTCAAGACAAGTGTGATGATTAGGCTTAGTCGTCGTTTAAATTGGAGACATTCATTTTTGGAAAAGGATACCGTCACTGTTGTGGGTAGACATGTCGAAGACACGTTACGAAACTTTTAGTTTCAAGAATGGTCATTTAAACACTAGCTGTACGTAAATGATAAGTTATTTAACAAGAAGAAACATTTTCTGGATATCTCGAACGCATAATGATTTACTGTCGGAACTGCTGTATGAAAGAGGAATCCATGGGTAGATGAGGCTGTTTGAAAACCCTTTCTCGCGGTAGAACACAGACAGACGATAGAAATTAAACATTTGTCGTTTAACGTGGAGTCATTTTAAGTGTATTAGAATTGTATGCGAAGATAGTTACATTTCAGGTATAGATCCAATTCGGGCAGTGAGCCATGACACATTGTCAGTAACGCAACATATATACACATTTCGTGAATCAATGAGTAGTGACGGGTTGAAAGATAATTACATTTCAGGTGTAGATCCTATTCGAGCAGTGAGCCATGACAAAAGGTCATGGATTGTTCTATTATCCAATATAGGGATAAGCATAACAATATGCGCCCGTTTTGATTATAAGTAAAATCCTGACACACCACCAGTTCGAAGGCAAAGTTAGCGGTTTAACAAGAGCGTTGAACTCGTAATGCTAAGGTCCTGAGTTCGAGTTGTAATGAATTACATGTACATCTTTTTATTTTATGTTCTTGATGTTGTTTCTACGTAATTACTAATCGCGCAATGTCCTTAACTTCGTGATATTATATTTACCTGCAAAGGTATAAATGTGGCATACAAATGTAGAACGATGTATTATAGCATACACAGCCATGCAGTCGAAGTCGTATTATAGCGATGATGATCATACCCCCGCAAACGTAGTTTGAAGGGGATATACTGGAATCAGCCTGTCGGTCGGTCGGTCGGTCGGTCGGTCGGTCTGTCCGCAAAATCTGTTCCGCTGTACTCCTCCTTCAGTTTCTACCTGATTTACTTGATACTTAGCATAAATGTTAATCAGGAGTAGTAGATGTGCAGGACGCAAATTTCATGTCCCTGTGACCTTCACCTTGACATCTGACATTGAAATAGGATTTTTTTTTGTTAAAATCTAATCTGTTGTACTCCTCCTTCAGTTTCAACCTGATTTACTTCATACTTGGCATTCATACTTGGCATAAATGTTAATCAGGAGTAGTAGATGTGCAAGACGCAAATTTCATGTCCCTGTGACCTTCACCTTGACCTCTGACCTTGAAATAGGAATTTCTTTTGTTAAAATCTAATCTGTTGTACTCCTCCTTCAGTTTCAACCTGATTTACTTCATACTTTGTATAAATGTTAATCAGGTGTAGTAGATGTGCAAAACGCAAATTTCATGTCCCTGTGACCTTGACCTCTGACCTTGAAATAGGATTTTTTTTTTGTTAAAATATAATCTCTTGTACTCCTCCTTCAGTTTCAACCTGATTTACTTGATACTTGGCATAAATGTTAATCAGGAGTAGTATTTGTGCAAGACGCAAATTTCATGTCACTGTGACCTTCACCTCTGACCTTGAAATAAGATTTTTTTTTCTTAAAATCTGATCTGGTGCGACATACTCCTCCTTCAATTACAACCGGATTCATTGAATAAAGAATGTGGTTCATTTTCTTCTTGTTTGTTTGTTTTCTGAAACTAGAAAACTAAATAAAAACTTATTTCATGAGGAAATAGTACTTTATGCGGATTGTATTTTATGAATTAGAAAATGTTCTTGACAAAATTTCTTTAAAATTAGATTTGTATATTGCTTTTTGATATCATCTTAGTATTTCTTTTTGATACTGATATTCAAATTGTCTGAGTCAAAGATAATACTGTGAGATATAATATGTGTCAGGGGTTGGGGCGGGGGTATTAATCACCTTTAGTGATAGTGAATAAATATTTTAACAACTGTTATATCAACTCAATTGTTTCATCAACTTCCCCAGACGCCATTGCTTAAAGACATTCCGAAGCATTTGTTCACCGAAATGTCTAACATGTTATGTGTAACGCATGACAATTATTATGGGGTAAAAACGACACTTAAACTGTTCCTTTCAACGTCGGAACTGGCTCCTTTGTAAGTGACATTAGTTTTCCACTTATTACTCACCTCTAACTATAAACAAAAGTGTATGTATATATCGCTAGTGACTGCTTGCCTATGCATCAACTCGTTTCTATGACAACGATTTATAACTAAACTTATGACAAAATTAGAAATATTAATTCGCCATAAGGCACAGCAAAAACAAATATACGTATGGTATGAATTTCCGAAATATGTATTACTAATGTTTTACGTCTATTTTTATACTGTATCATTTGTAATAAAATAACTATTCCGGAATAAATAAATTAAGATATCCATTTTTAGTAGGGAATAGATAAGTTGATGATTATTGTAAAAAAAAAAGTTGTCAATTTTAATTCCGATGACTGCGTTTCAGCTAAATATCGCAATGTGCGTTCCGACGCTGGACATCGGTAAAACGGCATTCTGATTTACTAAAAATCGGCTCGACAGATATTTTTGAAATTCTGGCAATTTGTAGTAGAAAAGGTGATCGTAATGATATGTATTTTTTTAAAACATCTTTTGGGTAAATGCTTAGTAAATTAAAAAATATGCAATTACTTTGGAAATATTCCAGCGAAATTTTCATTAAAAATCGGGTATTTGTATCTGAATCGTCATGGCAGATACATTACATTTATATCATGACACAGGTAACTGTATTCTCTATAATTCCCTGCTATTGGTGTTTCAATACAAATTCGAACAAGACAGTAGAAGGGGCTGTTATTTCAAAGGTATGATTCCACCTTAAACAGTGAACGTCATGACGTCTTTTTTTTTTTTTCTTTTTCTTATGACAGTTGGTATGTTTATATCGTAATTAAGAGACTTTATGTAGGACTATTTGGCTAATTCTGGTATCATTATGAAGGTAAAAGGTTGATATTTTAGGAAAAACAAAAAACTGAAAAAATATTTGTTTGTCACTAATACAGGTTTTGTCGTGGACTGGCTCATATATATACGTGACGTCACCGACAATGTGTACATTGATTGAAATAAACTTGTGTCATGTCGATTCAAGCTCTTATTTGCGGATTTAAAAGTTCAATTGTGGATTATTTAACGGTTCATCATGGAAATAAAGTGTTAAGTAGTGAAAACGGATCTTAAAAGTGATTAAAAGAGATTTAAAAAAAGTAGTTCCGAAAATCCGGCTAGTTAGCTATATCGCACATTGGGCGATATTGCTCAGTAGACAAAAAGCCTGTTATAGGTTTTCTCAAGTTGGGAAATCTCTATATTTTATCATTCAGTGTATAATATAAAAGTTTATCATACCAGTAGACATTTAAACAAAAGGTTTATCATACCAGTGGTATACGTCACGTAATCTGCTCATTGCATGATAAAATGTAATATATTGATATACATGGTTAGGTGAACTTGCCGCCGTGATATTGCTGAAAAGCTGCTAAATCGCTAATAAGCTGGAATATATCAATGTTTTTTATTTTAATTCATTTATATGCCGTACTCCAATAAACTTCCCAACCTTTTTGTACTGGTGTATTGGATAAATACATCGATTTTCATTGTAAAATATGTAAATTCAGTGAGATCGTGAATGTTTGAACACATCTTCGGAAGTAACCTATATCATCTACATGTTAAAATATCTATTTGCCTGTGCTTGATATATGATCCGTCCCGCAAGAAAACCAACATTGTGGACTATGCGTAATGTATCGACCCAGATCAGCCTAAGCATTCCGCACAGGCTTACCCGGATAGACACTTTTCGCCTCCTGTTGATTTTCTGTTTCACGAATCATTACTCTTTACCTTCCAGAGACGGAATGTGTCGGTCCGGATCAGTCTGCGCGGACTGTGCACTACTGGTCCATTTATCCTGACAACAGCCAGTCAGTCGTAATGCTACCCTGCAACTCAGACCGCCAAGGAGAGCGGCCATTACTTATATGTTTAAAGTCTTTGGTATGACCCGGGTAGGTCGAACCCGCGACCTCCCGCACTGCATGCGACAGTCTACCATAACGCCACCGAGGCGGTCTATTTTCGAAAGCAATGGTCTAACTAATGATAACGCTTGTCCAAGGTCAGTTTATTTGTGCAATGCCATTTTAAAGAAAGCTTTTGAAGATCAAAAAAGTGTTTTGATTACACCTATACGAATGAATTGTCGTTTACGGCAAACAGAATGACATCTCTCATTTGTGTACCTTTTTTCTTAAAATATGATATAATACATATATAGAAAACATAGATAAAGGTTCATTTTGTGAAAAATGTATGTCAAATTCGACGGTTTGATGATGGTGTATATTTGTAGATATTACTATTCTTACTAAGTCACCGACCGAGCTTCAAATCGCCACGATTATTGTACCAAGTGGGGACAAGCATTATCTCAATGATTGAAATCATGCCAAAGAATTCGCTGTACGTATGTTGGAAATGACGATACTGTATTAAAGGTCGTCTTGAATTGACCCGTATACATCTAAATATTCCATACAATCCAAACACTCGGCAATCATCGATGCTCTATCTCGTGCATTTATATCGGTTATTTCCCTTGTTGATACCTAACGATTATCGGGTCAGACATACACTGTGCTCTGGCTTCATTATTATGCTGTGATGTGGGGTGTATTAATAATCCAACATTTAGTCACTGTGCTCTGGCTTCATTATGCTGTGGTATCGGATGTATTGATCATCCAACATTTAGTCATTGTGCTCTCGCTTCATTATTATGCTGTGGTATGGGATGTATTGATCATCCAACATTTAGTCAATGTGCTCTGGCTTCATTTGTACAAATGTATGTTGTATGGGGTGTATTGATCATCCAACATTTAGTCACTGTGCCCCGGCTTCATTATTATGCTGTGGTATGGGGTGTATTGATCATCCAACATTTAGTCACTGTGCTCTCACTTCATTATTATGCTGTGGTATGGGGTGTATTGATCATCCAACATTTAGTAACTGTGCTCTGGCTTCATTATTATGCTGTGGTATGGGATGTATTAATCATCCAACATTTAGTCACTGTGCTCTTGCTTCATTATTATGCTGTGGTATGGGGTGTATTGATTATCCAACATTTAGTCACTGTGCTCTGGCTTCATTAATATGCTATGGTATGGGATGTATTGATCATCCAACATTTAGTCACTGTGCTCTCGCTTCATTATTATGCTGTGGAATGGGTTGTATTAATCATCCAACATTTAGTCACTGTGCTCTTGCTTCATTACTATGCTGTGGTATGGGGTGTATTAATGTAGTCACTGTGCTCTCGCTTCATTATTATGCTGTGGTATGGGGTGTATTGATCATCCAACATTTAGTAACTGTGCTCTGGCTTTATTATTATGCTGTGGTATGGGGGTGTATTGATCATCCAAAATTTAGTCACTGTGCTCTGGCCTGATTATTATGCTGTGGTATGGAGTGTATTGATAATCCAACATGTAGTCACTGTGCTCTCGCTTCATTATTATGCTGTTGTATGGGGTGTATTGATCATCCACCATTTAGTCACTGTGCTCTGGCCTGATTATTATGCTATGGTATGGGACATATTGATCATCCAACATTTAGTCTGTGCTCTTGCTTCATTATGCTATGGTATTGTTTCCACTCTCTGCAGGGGTTACCCTTTGCGCAGCGCGAACAAGCAGGAGGCTTCCTTTTTCGTGTCAATTGGCTGTAAAAAATCTGATTCATTATGAGGTGAAATGCGGCCGCTTGATTGGCCGCATGACACAAACCTCATGAGATACGAAAATTACAGTGTAGTTACGGAGGAAATCGTGGTGCATGCTTTACGAAGTTTCGCTAGCCAATTTTCCCAGGGTATCATATGTTGTTTAAATAGTCGTCTGTGTTCGAATTGAAGGCAGTAACGATCAACATTTGAATTACATGTATATTCTTTTTGTATTGCGCATTTCGATCGTCACCGTCATTGTCATTAGGCGGAGATATTCTTACTCGCAATTAACCCCTTCTCGGAGATATATGCGAGTAGAATGTTTCCGGCATACCCTGTATGAATTAATTGTACATTTTAGAAGTTGGCAGTTCGGTTTTATCGTTCCTTATGCTTATTTATCTCTTTGTTAAACTTTGAAACTTCTATTTTGCTTGGTGTTCGCGTTTATTATACCACAGTTGCAGATGCCCCAGCAATAGTTTTTTAGCAGGGAAACAGATTCTGTTACAGTATTAAATCATTATTATAATTTCATTTATAGAGATAATCCATCAGTCTGCCCAGATGTTTTCAATGTCGTCTGCTACAGATGTTTTATTTTATGCGTACTATAGTAAATAAAATCTTTTCCAGGACACGGGATCATCACAGATGGGTTGTGTTTAGTGCCGCTGTAGCGGTGGCGTTTTTCAATTACGGAATTCCAGTCACGATGGGCTCAATGTTCGTTAGCATGTTGGACACGTTGAACGCTGGGAGACCCAAAACCGCCCTTGTACAATCTCTCACAATTACATTCTGCTTTGGATTTGGTAAGTATCATTACTTTGCCACACAGTAAAAGCCTCTTATAGAGTGGATGTTATTCAATGATATTTTCAATAACTTCAATTCAATTTTATTCGGCCAGTTGGCAATCCGATTCCATTTGTCATTTACAAATATGAACACATAAAGAATATGCCTCCATGACACAACTACACAGGTGTCATTTTAGATAGCTCTAGATAAGAAGAGTATTTCACATCCCAAGATCTTTATTTGACCATTAAACTCTATGTTGTGTTTACTCAAAAGAATCGTCTCAGTGAGACGATTCTTTTGAGTACCAATAATATAGGGTTCATTTTTGTCATAAGAGAGATATTTATAGAAAAATACCATTTTACTCCTCCTTATCTAGTCCTCTGATGTTTATGTATTTAAACACGAACTATCATACTTTCCTAATGGGTTTTCGAGAGAGAAAAAGGAGTAATCCTTGTTTTACTTTTCAAAATAATTCTTGCTCACACAGTTTCCATAGTTTTTGGCCTGGGGTATTAGCCCCTGGTCATTTTTCGGAGTTGGCTGTCTGTCAATTGCTGTAAACATACAATGCATTTTAGGGTGAGTCTGCGCGGAAAAAAGAATTCATCATAGATTCAACGGAACGGCATTAAAAAGGTTAAGATCATCCACACAACGTCATCATAATGTCATTGGAACATCAGTGAAAAACTTTAAAAGGCGAGAGTACTCCAATATAAGTTTAACAAATGTTTAGAAATTAATGCGCCGAGAGGTCAAATATGGAAGGTTATTATCATCTTCGTAAGTGGAACGGAAAAGAACGACTTTGTTCGAGTATTTACGGAGATTGTCCAATTCAGTTTAAATGGAGTCATTTGCCATTATGAAACAAACCATCATACTTGATTGTACCATTATGTTTCGCTTTTTACATTTTTCTTTTATATTCTGCAATTTCATATTCCATAATATATTTTACAAAAAGAAAAATAAGTTTGCTAATATTCCCGGAAAATGTTGACGAAAAATACATGGTAAACAAAGAAGTCACGTGAAAAATGCGCATTGGGAGGTCAACTGTGAAAGGTTATTAGTCATCTTCCCGAAGTGAAAAGGGAAAAGTACGAACATTTACGGGCGTTGTCGATTTCAGTTTGAATAAAATAAAATATTAGTTTAAAACCATATTTAAGCCATTTCTCTCGTCGGTTTTGTTGTTTAGATATTTTCTTTGTTTGACATTACAATATACATGTTATAAATAGACCAAGAAATTAACGAACATTTCCGGAAAATAGCGCGAAAATGATAGTGTACAAATATACCAACTACCAATCAGAGAGTGAGTGCGACTGCTATGTCGGGCTTAGTGTGAATAAAGGGAATTATATTTAGAACAACGGTGGAGGAAAAGGTGGAGATGGTTAGCTTTGAAAAACAAAGGAACTCCGTCTATTAAAAATAGAATACACACACTGACGCGTGATAGCAGCTCGCTCGCTGATTGGCAATGGTACAAATAGTTTAGAGAGACATTTGTTGATCGCTTTCTTGCCTGAAGTGACCTAAACATTGTTTTCTTACACGACGTTTGATACCTCGCGATGACTAAATACTTTTATTTAATATATTGTCTTCTTATTCACCGCAATGACATACATCATTTTATTTATCATGACATACATTTATGTAGCATTGCGGCTCCTCGGATCCAAACGCCACATTTTACACACAAATGCTACATAACCCTGTGCTCCATAACTACATCTTTCCCCAATCTCTTACCAGCCCGCTATTCAACATTGTCTACTTAGGGTTCAAAATGCTCTTATCTTTATGAAGACTAACTTCACTGTTTTCCACCCTGTCCGTAAAAGTGGACTAAATCAATCCATATCGATACATGATGAATTAATGCGTTCAATGTGTATGAATAACACATACTTATTGAGTGCAGCTTTTTGCTTTTTGTGAAATTTCATATTTTTCACTCATTCACCTTGTTCTGTAAAAAGTTGTATGTAATAGTGTGTGTCTTTTAATGTGTTCATTATGTTAGTTGCTGGATCCAAGTGCATACATATTTTCTTGTTTACCCAATACTACGCTAAATTACACTTATCACTTTCGACCACAACTGTGGTCATCCTTAATCAAGAAAGTATGTACGTATTCAATAAACTATTGTGTTTGTGGTCCTGAACCTAAGTTTTTAAATAACCTGAGCCAAAGGCTCTAGATGATATATTGAACCCACTCACTGTCAGTAGCTCTCCTAAAAAACCACTGGCTGCAAGTTGATAACATTTGGCATGGATGTTCCGTGCATGACTTCACCTTTACAGTTGTTCACATAATTCCATTCAGTGCACAACTTGTTGCCATGGCGACAAAAAGGAAATCTTATTAAATTCTTCTTGTCAGAAACTACTGGCCCAGCCGGATTTCAAAGAAAATTCTCTGAAATGTTCCTTGACTGAAGCTCTCTGAATCTCCACCAAGTTTGATCGAGTGGGTGCTATTTGTGAAACACACAGGCACTACTTGATGGAAGTTGATTTAACATTGACATATTTCTCAATATAATAAGGCAGGAACTTCAAAATGTTTCTGCTTAAACCTGCTGTCAAATGTTCCTTTGATTCGTCATGTCTTAAATGTGTATACTTGCTTTCTGATTGCTTGATTGATATGTTTATAACCTGCCATTACATGTATCTTATATTATGCAATACGATACCGAAACAGCTGACGGGGTTGATATTTCTATAACTTACCAGTGCAGGTGTGATGAGTGTGTAAATATCTTTTCTATCTTTACAACATATGCATTAAGACCCCTAATTCCCTGACGGGGGTTGATATTTGTTATAACCTACATTTACTGTTTTAATGAGTGTTTAAATACACCTCATATCTTTACAACATATGTATTAAGACCCATAATCATCTGACGCGTGGATATTTTGTATAACCTTGCATTTCAGATGAAATGAGTGTATACATGTATCTTATATCTTTATAACATATGCATTAAGACCCCTAACCACCTGACGGGGTTGATATTTGTTATAACCTACAATTACAGTTTTAATGAGTGTTTAAGTACACCTCATATCTTTATTAGTCGCCGGGCAGAAGTCCGCGACTTCTATTTTTAATAGGTTTTCGGAAATGACATGGGAGGGGGTGGGGAGGGGGGGGGGGGGGGGGGGTGTGTTATTATTAGATTTTTTTTTAATGTCTTGAAGATATTACAATTGCGTTTGTTTAAATATGTCTCAAATATAAGCCTGTTTAACGGTCGTGAACGTCTAAACGCCTTTTCCTCAGTTCGTGACCTAGTTTCATATTGCCAACATGTAAAGAGAAGTAACCGGAAGTAAAATGTAAACTTAGAAAAGTGACTTGTTTATGCAGACAAAAAATGTCGCACGACAAATTGATTTCTTAAACGTCACGAAACGAGTGCATGGGTCGAATGTAGGAGAAAGAAAGATAATATAGAAATGCTTTTTCTCTCTCGAATGCAGTCGAATAAACATGCACTAAAGCTTTGCCTCATTTTCTATTCACTTTTTTCGATGTCTGACACTACGACTCGATCTTGACACGAGGGTCAACATTTCGAAAGAAAACTCAAACACCTTATTACAGATAGATAGCTAATATTACACACTTAAATGATTAAATATATGTGAAATTAAATGTTTATTTGGCTTGAAACAAATTAAGAGAAGAACAAACTCTGATAAACAATAGATTTAGAAATAAAGAAAATCTGCTCTTTCGCACCAATTAATTTCATACTTGCCACCTATTAAATAGTAATGGGACTTGCAACTGGCATTTCTCTTGCGCCAAACATATATTGTATGCATCAATGATTTAGATAAACAATTTGGCTGATATGTTGTTTTAAGTGTGGTCTAATTTTTAAACATATGAGGATAAATTTTAACATCTGGGAAATATTTATTATAATTATTATTAAAAAGGAGGAATAGAAGTTCATGTCTTCAGCAATTTAACCGTTTTCTCAATGTTTTAAGCGTTTAAAGCTTTTCATTGTTGCTTCAGACATGGAAAGGGTTTAATAGCTTTTTATTGCATGTAGATTTAAATCCCAAAATGTATTTGTTGTGGGTTTATTGACAAATACAAAACATCCAAAATTCTGACCAAAAGAAATTCTGAAATTTGTAGATCTATGTGGAATTTGAAAAATCCTGGAATTAGTCCTCATGAAAACATTATGTGTATGTTTAAACTAATGAAAGTCAAGAATACATGTGTTTTAAAAAATAAATCAATGCAGTCTTTTCAGGCGACATTGATGCCTTGCATCAACTTTCTCTTGTAACATATGTATTAAGACCCATACTCATCTGACGGCGTGGATATTTTGTATAACCTTGCATTTCAGATGAAATGAGTGTATACATGTATCTTATATCTTTATAACATATGCATTAAGACCCCTTACCACCTGATGGGGTTGATATTTGTTATAACCTACATTTACAGTTGTAATGAGTGTGTAAATACATATTTTATCTTTACAACATATGAATTAAGACCCATAATCACCTGACGGCGTTGATATTTTGTATTACCTTGCATTTCAGATGAAATGAGTGTATACATGTATCTTATATCTTTACAATATATGCGTTAAGACCCCTAACTACCTGACGGCGTTGATATTTTATATTACCTTGTATTTCAGATGAAATGAGTGTATACATGTATCTTATATATGTATAACATGTGCAATAAGACACCGAATCACCTGATAGGGTTGCCGTGTTGTATTTTATTACTTACCATTTCAGGTTATAATTCAGTACATGCATTTTATATCAATATACCCTTCCATTTCAGGTATCGTGAGTGGGTTTCTTATATCCAGATTTGGTATCAAAGTTATGAGTTATCTGGGTGCAGTAATGACAGCTGTTGGTTTACTATCATCCTTCTTTGTAACCTCGATTTATCAACTATACGGGTCCATATCGGTGATTTCCGGTGAGCTATGACTATTAATTAACGACGTTCTTTTGCTTATCCACGGCTCTGAATGATTCAATATTTTCTGGATGAATTTTGTTGTATTGGGGTTTTACACCGTTTTCTTCATTTCAGTTATATCCCGGCGACAGTTCACATATTCATGATGCCTAGGTAAACTAAACAGTACTATGCTAGGAACAGTGCCTTGGCTAACGGCACTCCATCATGACCGTCGTGCCGCGAATGAGGATCGTACCAGGGACGCCCGGTTTTAATAATAATAATAATAATAAAAATAATGATAATGATATCTTTATTTTTTGAAGGTAACATCTAAGACACATATTTTTTCATTTTAAATATTTTATTCAAAATATTTAGGCCACCGGCCCATAATATAAACAATACATATATATTTTCGTCCCCACAAAATACAATTATTGTTATAAACCCCTAGTTGTTACATTTCAAAATATATACCATAGATAGAAAAAAGTGTAGTGAACAGATTAAACCGATGTTGAAGTTAACGGAAATGTGAAGCATAATTTGATGCCAATTCCATTTATAGTACATACACATTTTTGTCTAGATGATTTCAAAATTCAAGATTCAAAGTATAACGATCAATGAATTGTAATGTAAACAATGTATAGGTTTACCCTCAACAAAATACGAACATTTGTAGATTACTTTACTGTGGTTGCTATGTATCATAAATATAAAACATAAATAGCAACTAGTGTAGATAAAGATCAGAAAATATGAATGCTAAATGCTAAGTTTAGACTCTTCATTTCTCATCATCAATATTGTGTGCACTAATTTACATATATTGAATAAATTTGATCTGTCGCAACAAGACATGAATCTAATGAATACGTCGGCTGTTTTTATCTTTATATCACTTACATAAATTTTCCTGAATTTCTCATAGCGTTTGCAAAAGAGAAAAACATGAAATTCATCCTCAATTACGACGATTGCGAATTTTTAAGACAATAAGTGCAAATCCTCTCTTCTTTCGGAGCATTATGATGTCTGCCTACTTCAATATTTAGTTTATGATCCGAGCACCGAAATTTTGCAAATGCTTTCCTAAGGTAAAAGGGTATATCAATAGTTAAACAACGTTCTACGTTTAAAAGTGATTTAAATTGCATATAGTACTGTGTTTTACTAGAATTACTTACTTGTTGTAAAAGAATCTTTAAGCCTTATTTTGAATTATGAGATAAACATATTTATATTTCCAATATCCTGCGAAATCCAGATGTATTCGAAACCGTAGCTAAACAATAAATTCCTAACTTCTGTTGCGTATGTATGTCTGCTGTGATCATCACATCATCATTTAGCATAATATAGCATTGTTTTGGATATCTATGGGTTGGCATTTGTATTAATTTGGACCAGTACTTTTTAGAAATCTAGTAAAATACTCAATACATAAAGGGTATCGGCCACATTCACCTAAGACCATTTGATTACAGTTTCCTTTATTTACCCCTAAGAATTGTTTACAAGCTGCTATTTGTGTCTTTTCAAGAATACCTCTATATGTGAACCCCCATAACTCAGCCCCGTTACACAAAATTGGTTTGACCATTGTATCAACTATTTAAAAATAGTCATTGCAATCAAAGGCTCCAAAACGATGATGTTGCGCACGGATACAGTTTAGTGACTTTTTAGACTGTGCTGCTAGACTAAAAAACGCTTTAGACCATTTTAGTTTAGGGGAGAAAATTAAACCCATATAAATAAAACTGTTTCAATAGGTTTATTGTAAAGGAACCATTTTTCACTTTTTCTCAGAGGACCACCGTTTTTAAACACTACGACCTTCGTTTTTTTAAGATTTATAGACATACCAACAGTATTTGAATAGTCTTCAATTGCATTTATTTGTCTCTGCAATTGTACGACTGTATCAGCTCGACTCGCTATATCATCTGCGACCATTAATGTTATAATACTAGGAATGTAATTGGTTACGAAGATACCTGAGTTACATTTATTCATGATATATGCACAAATATCATTTATAAATAAATCAAAAATCATTGGCGAGCTTAATCTCTGTCGTGTGCCTTTTGAACAAGGCAAGTAACTAGTACGGGAATCGTCGACTTTGACACAAGAGTTGTTGTTCTTGTAAATGCTTAATAGTATTTTCAGAAATTTACCTGATATTCCTTAACATGCCAAAATTTCAAACAAGGCTTTATGTTAAACATTATCAAATGCTTTTTCATAATCAATAAATATGATAAACATACCTCCGCCATTTTTCGATAAATATGTTTGTATTATAGCATGCAAAGTGAACATATTATCAGTTGGAGAATAATTTTTACGAAATACGGCTTGAGATTCATCAATGTGATTGTTTATAGATACCCATTTACATAATCCATTAATTAAAATGGAGGAGAACACTTTGTAAATAACATTTACGAGAGAAATTCCTCTGTAATTATTTGGATCATTTATCAGATCAGATTTGTGTATCGGGCAGATAATACTCTCAGACCACTGCTCTGGCATTTGTCCCGTCATCAATATATAGTTGAATAGTTTGGTTAAAGTTGGGGTTACAACACTTTTAGTATTAGTCATAAAATTACCCAATACACCATCGCAACCTGATGCTTTGTTTGGGTTTATTTTGCAAATAGCTTCGTATGTCTCTTTTGTAAATATTTCATCATTTAAAATGTCACTGTAATGAAATGTGTCATTTCCTGTTAAAAGAGAAGAAAAATGATTTACCCAAAATATTCTCTGAAATATTTGGGTTATGATTGGTTTTGCCATCATTATTTTTAATTAACTTCCAAAATTTGCGAGGGTTTGTTCTAGCCTTAATCATTTTCATTTTACAGTTATGCTTGGCAGTGTTTTGTTTAGTTTTGCACTTTTTTTTAAAAAATCTTTTTATTTTCCTTATACAATTTTAGATCTTCCTGTTTATTACTTTTTCTGAATGACTTTAACGAAGAGTATTTGTTACATTTCAGATAATCCAATTCACTGTCCCACCATGACGGTTGGTTGTTATTATTACCTGCAATATATGTTCTATGTTTTACTTTCAAACCTAATTCCTGGGCTGTAGATGTATATAACTGGTTTAATACTGAAACCATCTCATTCACATTACTTTTAATCAAAGTAGTTAAAGTATCATAGGTTAAGTTAAATTTAATTGTAAAGGTTGAGATTAGTTTTGCTTTCGTTCCAGAAAAAAACTTATTTAAGCTGTGTAATAGTAACAGATTACTGTCTAATAGGCCTTTAGATGTTACAGTTTATTTGCTGGGAAATTTTAAGGTACATTTAACTAGAAAGTGATCCGATTCATCTCTATCAAGGATTTCAAAATCAGTAACAAATGGAAACAAATCTGTAGATGCAATACAATAATCCACAACAGACGCTCCCTGTACACATGATATTGCCTTTTTTGTCTTGACATAAACGCCCATTTAAAATATGAATATTCATAGTACAACATAGTTCGACAAGATATTTCCCAAATCCATTATGCTTCATATCCGTGTTACTTCTTGGAAGTGCAAAACTGTCTGCAAAGTTAGAAGTTTCACCAAAAATGAAATCTAGAAAGACATCTGGTATGTAATCTAAAAACTCTTTGGTCCGTGCATTTAAATTATCTGCAAAAAAGAATAGACAATCTGGGTGTTTATTTCTTAACTCAATTAAGTGATCACAAATTATTTCAATACCATTCAAACTACCATTTTCATAAATATATGAACCCTCAAGTAAAATATACACAAATATCATTATAATTTGTTTGTGCAATGTTTCCAAAATGTCGTTTCTAAGCAGAAAAACAATACTTTTAGAAAATTCCTCGTGTATTCTACAACGAAACATTTTTAGCTCACCTGAGCTTTGCTCAAGGTGAGTTATTGTGATCGCCTTTTGTCCGGCGTCCGGCGTGAGTCGTGCGTCGTGCGTCGTCCATCGTGCGTCAACTTCTTCTCCTCAGTAACCAGTGGGTCAATTGGGATGAAACTTCACAAAAAGCATCCTCTCAATTACCTCACCAGATTTCCTTCAAACTTTTGAGATCCATGCAGAATTCTGGTTTCCTTGGCAACAAAATGAAAAAAACTTCAAAATTTTCTTCTCCCAAACTGGTTGGCAGATTTTCAAATAATTTTGTAGAAATGTTCGTTGGATGACCCTCTATCAGATTCCTTCAAGCCGTGTTGATTGGTCGAAAAACATGGCCGCCAGGGGTGAGGGGGGGTGGGGGGGGGGGGCTATTTTGCCTTATATGGCTATAGTGAAAACTTAAAAAATCTTCTTCTCCGAAAGTGTCAGGCCGATTTTCAAATAATTTTGTAGAAATGTTTCTTGGATGACCCTCTATCAGATTCCTTCGAGTCATGTTGATTGGTCGAAAAACATGGCCGCCAGGGGGGTGGGGCTATTTTGCATTATATAGCTATAGTGAAAACTTAAAAAATCTTCTCCTCCGAAAGTGTCAGGCCGATTTTCAAATAATTTTGTAGAAATAATCCTTGGGTGACCCTCTATCAGATTCCTTCAAGCCATGTTGATTGGTCAAAAAACATGGCCCCCAGGGGGGCGGGGCTATTTTGCCTTATATGGCTATAGTGAAAACTTAAAAAATCTTCTTCGACGAAAGTGTCAGGCCGTTTTTCAAATAATTTTGTAGAAATGTTCCTTAAGTGACCCACTATCAGATTTCTTCAAGCCATGTTGATTGGTCGAAAATCATGGCCACCAGTGGACAGGGCTATTTTGCCTTATATGACTATAGTGAAAACTTAAAAACTCTTCTTCTCCCAAACTGGTTGGCAGATTTTCAAAATATGTTGTAGAAATGTTCCTTGGATGACCCTCTATCAGATTCCTTCAAGCCGTGTTGATTGTTTGAAAAACATGGCCGCCAGGGGGGCGGGGCAATTTTGCCTTATATGGCTATAGTGAAAACTTAAAAAATCTTCTTCTCCGAAAGTGTCAGGCCGATTTTCAAATAATTTTGTAGAAATGTTCATAGGGTCACCCTCTATCAGATTCCTTTAATCAAAGTTGATTGGTTCGAAGCTATGGCCGCCAGGGGGCGGGGCTTATATAGCTAAAGTGAAAAAAAAAATCAGGTGAGCGATCCAGGGCCATCATGGCCCTCTTGTTTCTAAATGTGCTGCTTTTGATTAATACAGAGATACCTCCACTGTTTTGAAATGCACGAGTTATCTTTGTCCTAACAATATCAAAATGAATGTATTCAGACAAAAGATTATCAAATTTTGATTTCTTATCGCTCCAAGTTTCAGACAAATGAATAATATCAAACGTAGAGAGAAACGTTTTAAGATCAATGTTATACACATGTTTTTTTTAGACCTGCTATATTCCACGAAACTGTATTTAATCTGTTTATAATGTTTGTATACATAGCCAGGCGTTGACCTGAATAGCAATGTACACGTGCGCTGTCCTCTCGTTCTTGAGCGGGGGAGTGGTCACGTGAATGGTTGGTAGGTGGGTTCTCGCCCTCATCAATATGCGCAGATAATATAGTATCTGCTTCCTGATTGGCTGATTCACTATGATAAACATTACTATGTGGATCTCTACAGAAAATTTAACATATCTTATTTTCATATGTCCTTCAATAATATAACGCACACAAACATTACATTTAACAACATGCAAATTTCAATGAAAAATTATGGCATGAAGTATAAATATAAATAATTTTCAATCATGAGAAGACAGACACTCCAACTACTCCAAACACAATTCTTAACTAATCAAGATAGTGTTAGTATTGAACCTTTTCCAGAAGATATTTCTTATAATTTCGTTTGAATGACACAATAGACGTTGAGTGCTTTATATGTGATAGAATGCTATTTCAGACTTTAAAAACAAAATATCTAAATGAATTTAACATGTAATTTGTTCTAGGTTTGTAGGTCAATGCTAAATTGTTATTGGATTGTGAGCGTAGAGTGTGATATTTATTTCCCGAAAATATTAAAATGTCATTCATGTATATTGGTGCCAAATTATGAACAGTCTTGTAAATCAGCAAGGCGGTGTGATAGCGACACCTATCGTCAACATGTAAGTCATGGAAAAGATCCATTTTGGTAGACCAGCGACATTTTGCATGTATTATTCTTGCGGCCCTTCTCTGAATTGAAGATATCTTCTTTCTGTATGTATAAGCTCCATGTCCCCTGACTACACACCCATAATCAAACACTAGGAGTATATAGGAGTTATAATATAGTAATTTCATTTTCTCATTAAGGTAGTATATAATATTTTTCAATAGCGCTATTTAAGTGTTTAATTTTCTGCATACAGAATCAATTTGTGCATGCCAATTTAACTTATTATCTACATAAACACACAAGATTTTTTGAATAGAAACATTCCTCAGTGGTTGACTGTTGACTTTTAACTGAAGGGGGCTCAATGAGGTCAGTTTATATGATGATGCAATAGTCATACAAGTTTACTTTGATGGATGAAGGGCGGCGGCGTGGTCGTCCGGTTAAGGTTTTTTGTTTAGCTCATTTTTTTTCTCCCTATCAGTCGAGCGTCTGTGCCGTACGCGGTGCTCTTGTTTACTGATTTTGTTCTGTTAGAAAGGTATGATTGGAAAAAATGTATTGATATTTCAGAAAAGTGATACAGTGTCAGTTTATGTAAGAGAATTCGGTGGTCCACCAAATCAAAAGCTTTTCTTAGATCCAGACTCACAGTGCCTACCAGCATTCCTTCATCTACATCTTTCAACCATGTATCAATGAGTCTTACTAGAGCCGTATTGCAAGAATGATTTTTACGAAATCCCGATTGTGTTCGATGTAGAACGTTCGTTTTAGTGAAATAAGCCTTAATTTATTGAGCAGTATGTCTTTCAATTATTTTTGAAAGTGTTGGTAATATAGAGGATTGGGCGGAAGTTGCTAGTGTCGTCCTTATCTCCAGTTTTATAGATAGGTATTACATAAGCGCTTTTAAAAACGTCAGGAAATGTGCCTGCTGCAATACTGTTATGCAGGCCGGGTGTTATGACATCGCCATAATGTTTTAACATCTCTGGACCTTTGCCATCAAGACCTGTTGATTTATTGGTACCTATAATGTTTCTGACTTCAAGTGGCGTTATAAATGTAATATCAAATTGGTGGTATTTTAAGTGGTACATGGTTTGCTTAAGATAATCAAAATTTGTATTTTCAAAATCAGTCTTGGATATCAAATTTGAAATGTTAACAAAATGTTTATTTAATTCATCAATGACATTTTGCTTTCCTTGAATTGTATTATTATCTCTGATGATTCGTTGCGGTATTACTAGACTGTTTGCTTTATTAAGATGTGAAACGTCTTTCAAGTGTTTCCATATGTATTTTGAGTCTTTATTTTCACTGATTACTTTATTAAAGAAATATTTTTTGCTTCTTTTAATCATTGATGATATTTTGTTTTTATTGTTTTATATGTGTCAAAATTGCAATTTTTGTGATTTGTGTTTCGTTTATGAATTAGCGATTGTATTTCCTCTGTGAACCAGTTAGGTTGTTGTTCTCGTTTTATTCGTTTTGTTTTAACAGGTGCATGCTTTGATAATGTACTTTCCTATATTTCATAGAATAAACTTAATGCTTCGTTGGGGTCAGCTATCGTTTCAATGTTATAAAGACTAGAACAAGCTAAGTCTTGTTGAAATTTTGACTCCTCAAATCTCTTAAAGCATCTATATTGCATTGTTTTGTGTTCAGTTGTTGCTTTGTTACATATCTTGTCTATAGTAGATCGTGTAAAACATATAGGATAATGATCAATACTAGACAGGTTTGATACAAATACTTCGACCAGCACTATTCGTATAAATATGATCAATACTAGTACTGCTTCGTTTTGTCACCCGAGTCGGTGTTTCAACAACACGGTGTTTATAACACTTTGATATAAACCAAATTTTGTTACAACATCATTCCATTTAGAATTGCCATATTTTGTGTGATCATTACTTGGTGTATATTGAATAGTTATATATCCTAATACATAAAACTTGAGGCTTAGCCGGTCTGCGGATTATAATTGTGTCTCATATAAATCAATCCACGCTTGAGTTGAACTAGGAGGTTGAACTAGGAGGTCTATAGACAATATTTATCAAGAATTGTTGTTTGTTACTTTTGTTCAGCTGTATCCAAATTGATTCAATATTAGTGCACTCAATATCATATCGCCGTATGTAGGATACATTTTCCGATATATATATACTACTATGCCACCGCATTGTTTGTACGTTCGAATGTATAATTTGGGATATCAATTGCCCGGTCGTCAACATCATTATTTAAAAATGTTTCACAAAATCCAATAACGTGTAGTTTTGCCGTTTACAATAAATGGACTTTGATTTCGTCTAATTTAGGCAGTAAATGGTGAATATTCAGATTAACAATATGAAAACCTTTGTGTTTAAAGTTAAATACTTGATCATATGCATTTTCTTAAGTTCCATTACCTTCGCTTTCAATTTTACTACTAGTAGTTGTGTTGCTTATAGAAATATGAGTACCTTTCATGTATATGTATGATATTGCAATTACTCAAAGTACTGCAATGGTCTTGTTTTTCACCGATAATACATACACAGATTAACTCAGTACACGCAGTACATATATGTTGTAGTGTCCCATATAGATTTATGTTAAAATAGTTCGCGTGTCTGCCGGTTTCATCCTATTGTCTGTATGCGTTGCATATGAAGAAGAAGCACTACTGTTTCCAAGCGACATCTGGAACGGCCGAGATCGTTGTTAACTGGCGTGAAGTAGTCTCCGTGCCCATTGTCCGAGCGTATGCTTCTATCATATGCATGTTGTCGAACACGGTACTGTCTTTTAGCGTAAGCGCCGAAAGTTTTCGCTTGTTGTCGAGGAACGTCATCATTTGTTGGCCTTTTTACAATATGCAGTTTCTTGTTAATGGTCAACACAAGAGTTTTGTCGTTGTTGTAGAAGTGTCTCACTGTGGTACCGTCTCCGTATACAAATGCATTATGACACTCGATCAGTACTGCACCATTTTGGCGACATACTTCACGAATTTCGTTGTTGTATGGACTAACGTCAACATCTTGCCTTGGGCAAATGGTGCATAGGTAAACGCAACAATATTTACGCTGAAGTGAAAACGTCGTGTCTCTAATTTCAGCGCGTAACGTCACGCTCGACTTTCCGTTGCTGACGTCATTTCCGCCAATATTTAAAACAACGTTTGAATAATTATGTGTACCAACTTCTGATAATCTTTCATTTTAATGATAAATAGTTGCCCCACTACCTGAGTTTATGTCAGTTGTGTTGTTCAGTCCCCGTTGTTGTATTCCTTTAAACACAGAGTCCCCGATAAAAAAAAGTCCTGTCCCCTTTTACCTCCATGTTTTGTGTTTTGTGTGCCTGTACGTTACTAGCAGTTTTCGGAGGTGATGTTGTTTCTTTCCGGGACCTCTCTATTGTTGATTTCTACTTTTTATGTCCATTTTCAGGTGTTTGACTAGAGGTAATTTCATTTGTTTCGACTCCTGTTCCAATGCTGCGTCTGTCGTAATGTATTTTTTTTTCTTGTGGTTAGATTTTTAATTTGATCTGTGATCTGTTGTAATCTTTTCTTTACGGTTTCATGATTATTGACTGTGTGTTGTTTAATGCCTCTCGCTACAGTGGTGACTTCTTCCATTTGATCTAGTTGATCTAATGTGCGTTTCTAAATTGTTTTTAATTTCGGATACATTTTCCGCAATTGACTGTAACAAACGAATACTCTTTTCATTTACCGAAATACTATTTTCCCGTGTATCTTTTCAAAGATCTTGTGTTTCTGAGTCATGTAATGACGCTTGGCGAAACATCATGGTGATCAGACTGTATAAATTTTAAACATGGGGAAACATATTCTTTCTGACTATGTTTTAGACACGACTTTAACAATGTACTCAGGTGTTCATTCACCAGTGATATTTTAGTTCCTGGCATTGAAAGTTTACTTTCAATTTTCTGAATGAGTGTTGGAAAGTCCCTTTCCATGAAAATGTGTACTTTCTTCCCATTCACAAGCAATGACGACGTTGTGTGATGTAAGTTCAATGTATACATGTAACTCTTACCATCTGCTATCTTGTAATGGGTTTCCACATGGCATCCGCTTTAGTCGTGGAAAACAACGGTCTTACATGTGCGGTGAGCTTTATCCTCTGTAAAGTGCTGATCAGCTACAGTTTTCAGTATTTCGTAAGTTCCTGTATTAAGTAACACTTTTACTCCGCCTCCTGTCTGTATAATTTCCACGCTATTCCGCTCTGTCGCTGAGAGCTTTTAATCAAGGGCCCTCGATTTATTCAGAGTATAGTGTTTAGTATTACCTTCAGTCAAATCGTTGATTTCCTTTTCTTTCTGTTTAAGATCTTCTTCTTTAATTTTGTTTTCCTTTTCACTTCTGCTCAGCTCTATCACACACGCTCTAGCTGTGTTGATGTCAAATTTACCTTGTCGGTTATCGCTATTCTCTGATAGCATGCAATTTGCCTTCATTTCTGATCCCATCTCTTTTACATTTTCTCCGTCTTTTTCAGTCCAAATTTTCCGTGGCATTAAGTTTTCATCGCTCATTTTTATCCGAAAGATTTATGATAGATTAATACAAAATACATTAAATTGTTCCGATTATTGTTTAGCTTTCCGTTCGATTATTTTAATTAGCAATTAATACTTTCATTTAACGTTATTTTAATTATATAAGATTTTTTACGCTCTCCGGTTCAAAAGTTGTTTTTTTCGGACGTGACGTCATGCACGTGGCTATAAATCCACGACGCTAAGTCACGCTTTCATTTTTAAGTTGTATAGAACTCACAACCCACTTGTATTTCCGCTCATTGACGAAGTCATTGGTCTCTTACAAATGGGCTTTAGGATGTACTGAACTGAGAAGTGGATATTTAAAAAAAAAAAAAAAAATGTTACATTGCTATTAAATCTTTTGATTATGTTGTCAATTAAAACCTGTTTAGTCATTGTACCTTTTTATAATGCTTCAAATTTTAAAAAAAAGTGGATTAAATTTGTTTTAGATAAAGTACTGAATTTGTTCGTGAGCCTTCCAAGCGTTGTCCAGTTGCCATGTTTGATTATGTAATATAACTGGGTAAAAAGAACATATTAAAGTCCATGCATATACATTTTAATCTAAAACTTGTATAGTATCATCAGAAAAGAAAATCTGAATTTTTTTCTCAATGACATATACTTTTCTTTTTAAATTTTAATAAATGATTGCAATAACCTTAAGACGTTTCAGAAAAAGTTAAAAACTATAAGTATGTTTTTTCCTTATTTCAAAGTTTTGAACTTTTCTTTTCTTACACCTGACAAATATGGGTTCTCATTAGGGAAAAATAGCGTCTATTTTTTAGGTTCAATTACAACGTATCACATCAACTTCAAAAGCTATGGATAAAATAACTTCAGAATGAGATTTAAACCACAAGAAGACAAACAATTAGCATATCATCTTTCAAATATTGGCAAATTGCGTGAAAACTTGTTTCTTTTCATGTGCTGAAATAGCATATCATAAGGCTTTCATAAATGGATCTAGCAAAAAATAAAGCCCACTAACATGCCATTTTTTTTAATTTTTTTTTAATAAACATACATCAAAGTTTCAAAAAAACAATGTTACAACAAAAGTTAAATATTATGAAAAATCAACTTTTCAGTTCAGTACATCCTTAATAGTCTATGTGGAAATATACCAAAATGGCTAGAAATAATGTTGTTTGGAGGTAAATGAATTATACCAGCTGAGTTGACCGCCGTAATATAACTGAAATATCGTTGAAAACGGCGTTCCTCCAATCAGAGACGTCTTCTGGCAAAGACCTAAACGGTTAGCCAAACTCGTTGGCAATATGATTTTTGAATGACCAAAAACGGAGATGGTTTCGGCCCTAAATCGCCGGACGCGATCTATTATATGCAATTGTGTTTACCATTTGATTTGTTTCATCTGAGATTTCCGCAGTTTTCAACATTATTTCAGTTATATCTCGGCGACAGTACATTTATTCATGATCTCTGTATACCTTTTTTACATTCAACAAATAAGAACTAGAATATGGAAACTCTATGTAAATGAAAGTATAAGTAATGAAATTATTGCTGCTGATGGAAAAAAAATTCTCCTTTTGCGACAATGATTTCAAAAGTCGTCTGCCTCATATGCGTCAGAATGCAAGTTGGAAAGGTTTATCGAACATTTTTTATTTTCAGGTGTTGGTTTCAATATAATGTACGTATGTGCGGTGTTAAGTATTGGGCGAACGTTTACTGGCAATCAGAAATCCATGGTGATTTCAGTACAGAGTGTCGGAACAGCCATTGCGGGACTGGTGTGGCCACATTTACTGAATTACTTACTCCACTCCTACGCTCTGAGGGGAACATTTCTTATATTAGGCGGTGTTCTCCTTAATAACATAGCATTTGCAATTATTTTTGCTAAAAGTAAAACTGTACAACGACATCTGGAACATGACAGTAATGGAGCACAGAGTATTAAACATACTAATTTAGCAACAGAACTATCAAAAACAAATGACGATGCTAAGGTACAAGACAGTATCGAGTCGATCGATAACAATCTTGAATATATAAATAACCATACAAATGTGGCTTTGAAAATTCAGATCATGCTTCAAATGCAAACCAAAGTGAGGACCAACAGTATAAATATGACAGGGGGGATAACACAAATGAAATCGGAAACACTCACAACAAGGTGAACCGTCATGAGAAGCATGGCGCCTATGTAAATAGGGCAACGATAGAAACTAGTGTCGATGTTAAGATACATGCTGATAATTCAAACGAAGAAACGGAAGTGAAACTAACAAATCGATGCTTTGATCCTGTTCTCGTTGTGTACTTGACGTATACTTTGGCAGGCATTCTGCATATGTCAACTTTAGCCGGTTTTCTCACGGTGTATCAGGACATAAATGTCTCTCGGGGTCTATCAATTGACCAAAGTGACCTAACGTTTGTGAGTTACAGTATTACCAACATTCTGTCACGGTTTTTACCCTTACTTGTTGCCAGAACGCCGACCATCAACTCATTTACGATACCAATCATAGCATCATTATGTGGGGTCGTCGGTCAAGTGGTGTTTTTATCGACAACCTCACTTACCAGCACTTTCATTGCCATGGCCATTATAGGTATTTCAGATGGCGGATGGATTTCGTCTATGCAATCGATTACATTTGAAATATTACCACTGAAAAAGCAAGCGGTTGGATTTGGATTTATGCTGACTGCCTTCGGAGTTGCGTGTGCTGCTACAGGACCGATATTCGGTATGAACTAGTGAACCATTCTTTCTATTACATTATAAAAGATGTATGTAAGTTAACCGATTGACTGTTCGAAACGATTTTGTGAAGCCAGTTCCATCGGAATAGAGCCATGTCACTAGGCTTGCCAGGCTCTATATCATTGGCTACTCAACTCAAGATTGTTATCTTAATATGCATAGAATTGGTTATTGAATC
Organism: Serripes groenlandicus; assembly: GCA_031761405.1. Lineage (NCBI taxonomy): Eukaryota > Metazoa > Mollusca > Bivalvia > Cardiida > Cardiidae > Serripes > Serripes groenlandicus. The sequence goes on from JASEVX010000006.1 coordinate 64,749,282, forward strand.
TTCAAAGTCCATTTTAAATTGAAATAGCATTGTAAGGGTCTCTGCCTGCTTATAATTACCGTGGATGCCTCAGCAGTTGACATATTTCAAAAACAGTATTAAAAAAAGACATTCCTTAAAAAGATTTTTTTTACCTTTTCCGGCAATGCTTCCAATCCAGTTTCCAAATTCTATTTCAACTTCACTCGATATGATACCCTTTTATATTCAAACGTTTCAGATATATCAGTTAAACGTTATACTCGAATTTTCAAATGTTCGATTTATCTCCTGTCCACTTATATCCAAAGGTTACATGACCGCATCAGTGGTGTAGATATAGAGCGTCTTCCTCAGGTGCATGAGGTCCCGGTTCCGATCGCCAGCCATGTCATACCAAAACATGGTAGTGACTGTTATTACTACTGACTCGCTGGTGTCGGGATGAATTGACCAGTAGTACCGGTAACTTACGAAGGAAAATGTATCACGTGTACATAAGCCTAAAACAGTAATCGCCCGAGCGACTGTTATTTCAAACACATTTTCTGACCGACGATTTGTTTTTATGTCCATCGCGGACGCAACAAGATAACCCCAGGGGGTTGATAAAACCGATAATCGTGGAGTTGCGGTGGAACCATCGCGGAATCGCGGTGATATTTTTTTGAATAGATAAGCTTTTTCTCGCCGTTTTGCTGGGATTTTTTTTTTAATTTTTAATTTTTATTTCATTACAGTACTAATAAATGTTGTTGAAGAGGATACTGATTATAAATCAGTACTAACTATAAAGCAGCATATATGCGTAACAACTTAATTCATTAAAATTCATCAATACAATTCCCCTAAACTTGATGTATTCTGTAAACGATACAACTACGTGATAATAAAACTGTTAATTCTGCCTGAAAGATGTGTAGCTTACTTTAAATCTCACTAATAAATGCCTTAATTCCATTGTCAATCACCACAATTACCAATGCATTGTTCATTCTTAATCGCCTATAAATTATTTCTTTAAAACCTGTTTCAAAGTCGGCTGAATAACAAAAACAAACTTTGCAAACAACACCTGTGAACAAAGATCAGATTCTTTTCTTCAAATAGCCTAAAAGCTAGTTCATATTGTAAGTTTAATAAAAAAAACTTATTACAATAATACATACGCGTAACAATGAATAATGTTATCTGCGAACATAAATTCTATTCTAGATATAACAAGACGAACGTTTGATGCAAAGCATCAAAGAGAAGCCGCAATATTTCGTTTCACATGAAGAAATAAGAAAAAAGATCATTTAAATCCACACACATTAGAACAATTTAATCTGTAGTCAGTAATGTTGATATCGGTTATTGAAGATATAAGTTTTATGTAGGATATTTAACCTAGCAGGGTCTGTGTTTTAAGTGAATGAGATAATTTAGAGTTAAACTGGTCATGAAAAGTGACATATAAAACTAAAGATAAATGGACAAGTGGTTATGATCAATTTAAATTAGTACCAAAAACAATCAACTATTTGTATTGAACACACGCCCTGTTATGATAATGTTTTATCAAATAATGCTGACGTGTGTATCGGTAAGTCATGATAGTGGATAAAGGTTTCCCACATAAAACAAATCTGCAGTAGACGACTTTGAAATTATCAAGTAAAAAATCTCTATAAATGATCGAATGATAATTGAAAAGTGTATTAAATTATTGTGGCAAATGCAGATACTGCTCATTATGAGCAAGTTCTCCTTTTGCCACAATGATTTCAATGATGTTTACCCTGACAGACTTTAAAATCATCAAGTACAAAACATAGAAAATCTCTATAAATGATAGTAAGATAATTGAAAAGAGTTGAAATTAGTGTGGCAAAATTGAGCAATTGAAAATCAAAGCTGTCGGATTACAAACGCACAATCTCGAGTTGACGAAACTGATGTGAACTCGTGTCGTGATTAGCATTCAGAAAATCAAGGAAACGTATTTCAATGTACACGTAATCCGAAAAACTGACAAGAGCTGCAGCGACTTTTGAAAACATTGTGACAGAAAGAGAAATCGTTCACGAGAAATTTATCCTTTTGCTACAATGTTTTCTACTTTATGTCCATAAATTATACCTTCATTTAGGAAGATGTTCCAATTTTTACTTAATGTGCCACATATCTGTTGTACGTGGGAAAGGCTTAACATAGGAACTAGTTTCAATTTTGTTTTGAAAACGTTAAACCAGTGCATGAAAATTGACTTGAATTTATTTCTCAAACTGTAAATTTACCAGTTGATAAATGAGTTGAAATGCTGTCTACATTTACAGCGATGAGTTAAATACAGTTCAGTTAATCCGATCACACTTTGTTTGTAAGAACCAGAAGATTTCATTTCATTTAAGTTTTCTGGATGTTCACATCGCATCCGTGATAAAACATGCTGTCGGCTTTGCTTTAAAATACACCGATATTGTGTTTACCGCGATATTCATGAAATGTGAAACTGCAACAGCGAAAAAGAACGAAATTGATCTTGAAACAGATATTTCTGCTGATTAGATCTTTTCATGTCTGCATTTTGTGATGACAATTGTACTCAAAGTTAACTTTGAATCAAGTATGTACTGAAAATGAAAGTCAGATTATTAAAAGCAAAGCAAATGCAAAATGTATGTAAAATTACGATAAAAAAAAAAAAAAATCTATAAATAAACTATAGATGATTGGTACTATCTTTTATTTTAGCTCTTAACTTGATTCGGGAACCAGAGTCGCTTCGCGGCCGCTTACGACATTTACAAACTAGACCAAATTGAGATCGGTTTAAAACGCGTTGGTGAATACGGATTAAATCTAAAACGTGGACTAAATATTAAGATTTAGATTAAGTCAAAAATACAAATTGAAAAGTTTATTGAATACGGGACGTAGCTTCTTCGTCTAATTACTGCGAAATATATCATAGGATGTAATTTTAAGGAACCAGACTACATTTACCAATTCAATAGAAGGGTTCTCTATTTTACTGTCTAGACAAGATTCAGTATGAATTTCACTTAAATAAAAATGTACATACATTCAATTAATATACTGGCCTTTGTCTTTTGTTTTTAATTTGTAAAACTCACACATGTATATAGAGTGTAAAAGGGATGTTTTAAAAGTCATTACCTTAAATTAATGTACTTAGTAAGGACAAAGAGAAATCAAGATATGTGGTCACGCTGGCAGGTCTAAATATTCTCCTTGTCCGAAATTTCTAAGCATCCCTACAGGAAGCCGCCTCCTGGCGGCTTCCAATAACCTCACTTTTACTACGGCTGTACGATGGCCTTGTCTAATCACGTGTCTTGACAAAATGTTCCATGGACGTTCGCCAGCGTGGCCCAATCTGAGAATAGGTAGAGAATTATATCAGCTTAATGATCTCGTTCCAATCATTTTCGTCCATAAATTGTGTATCAAAAGTCTAGGGTAAAATAGGTACCTCTGCACAGCTATAGTCTGGTTGCCGACATACTTTTGTAAATTAATACGTATGTCATAAACCAAATATGACAAATTGCAGTGTATTCTTGTACTCGTCGTACTACACTTTGTCTGGCATGAATCAACAACGGCGACATGCAGTGCTCTCTGGTACCCGGCGTACAGTAATAGATGAATACGTGACATAAGTATGGTACTATAATAAATAAGCAAACATTCTTCTCATTTCGTAAACTCTGCAGAGATCCACCATATTAACTCCAGACAACCACGCATTGTGATTTGTTTGTAATGTTTAGAGCGATCGACAGTCTATCGGATATAATAGAGATAACAACAGGCTTCCATTGCAACCATTTCCCACCTTTGACTTATCTGCAGCTGACAACTTTTGAAGACAATATGACAAACGGAGGAATAATCCATGATGATGATTAATTTGTTCTTTTTTTTTCAATGATTCAATGATTCAAACACTATTTTTTTATTATTATTTTATTTCTTAAGAGTTTCCATGTATTTATTTTTGTATTTTAAAATTCATCAGCTTCAGATGTGCTGTATCTGGGAAATACCTCATGTAGGCTGTTTGCTTATAATAAACTTCAATATTTGGACTATTTTAAACCGCATCACATAAAAGGAAACCGATTGATATCTATATTTTATTGAGTTTATTCACAAACGAGACTCGAGGCTTAAAAGTTACAAATGTATCCGAAGAGTTTCGCTTGTTAATTTTCTGTGAACCCTTTCAGGTTCCATGTGTTAATTTCCTGTGTATACTTCCTGATTCCATGCGTTAATTTCCTGAGTATACTTCCAGGTTAAATGCGTTAATTTCCTGTCTATACTTTAAGATCTCTGAGTTAATTTCATTTGTATACATTAAGGTTCCCTGAGTTAATTTCCTGTGTAAACTATAAGGCTCCCTGTTTTAATTTCCTGTGTATACTTTTAGGATCCATGCGTTAAATTCCTGTGTATACTTTCATGTTCCTTGCGTTAATTTCATTTGTATAATTTCAGGTTCCATGTGTTAATTTCCTTGTTATACTTCCAGGTTCCCTGAATTGATTTCCTGTGTATAATTCCAGGCTCATGCGTTAATAACCTGTGTATACTTTTAAGTTCCCTGAGTTAATTTCCTGTGTATACTTTCAGGTTCCCTGAGTTAATTTCCTGTGTATACTTTAAGGTTTCATTCGTTAATTTTCTGTGAATACTTTCAGGTTCCATGCGTTAATTTCCTGTGTTTACTTTAAGGTTACATGCGTTAATTTCCTGTGTATATTGTCAGGTTCCCTGAGTTAATTTACTGTGTATACTTTCAGTATCCATGCGTTAATTTCCTGTGTATATTTAAAGGTTCAATGCGTTAAATTCATTTGTATACTTTCAGAATCCTGTGTTAATTTCCTTGGTATACTTCCTAGTTCCTGAGTTAATGTCCTGTGTATACGTTCAGGTTCCATGCGTTAATTACCTGTGTATACTTCCAGGTTTCATGTGTTTATTTCCTTGGTATACTTCCAGGTTCCCTGAGTTGAG
>JASEVX010000006.1:64759294-64809294 GCA_031761405.1 Serripes groenlandicus
TTAAGCATCACGTTTTTCAAAAGTCGACAGCTGCAGGTGCATCAAAATGCATCTGCAAGTGTTAATTTGACATTTGGATCGCAAAATGATAATCCTGGCCTCGAAGATTATTCGGCTTTTGAAAATCAAGATCAACATGCCGCGTAAAAGTGTCTGCATTACTGACTATGCAATGTGAACAATCACTTTTATCAAATAATTTACAATCCCACCCACGCTATACGAAAGACAGTTTCAACAAATAAAACTACATCCCCCTTTCCAAAAGCGGTCCATGAGCAGTATAATTAGACGAGATCCAGTATATCACATGGATGTTTGTATTAAACCAGGGCAAAGTGTTCGCTAAAAAAAAAATGTTTTAGTTTACAAACCGCACTGAAGATCGATTTAAGAGGCATACAAGGTTTAAAGCTAAACATGTATATGAATCCAGACGTAGATTTACATTCTCCCACATATAACACATTTGAAACAACAGGTGACTTTGAGAAAACCGGAGCAACAGCATGCATAATCTAAATGAAAATTTAATTCTTAGTCCCGTGACAAGAAAACTTGACAACACAACGTTCGTCGTTAAAGTATAAGGCGAACTCTGTCAGTGCCTTTATATTTTGTTTGTCACACTGCGATTTTATCTTGACCTCATCGCAACCACAGTGCCATCAGCGCTTTGATTTAGTGTGGGTATTAATACTGTACATAGCTTTTTTCTCCACATGTCTGCATTTTTGTAAAGGGACATAACTCTAGGTCGGGTCTGACCAATGCTTGGATTAATTACTTAAAAGGTTGTTCGTCTGGATAGGTGTTACTGCTTCACTCCAGCCCCATTATATACTATTAGCTTACTTAATTTGAGTCTGGAGATGGGATTAAATGTTTAGTTGATCATCCACCTTAACTCCTATGCCCTTTCTTTCTCTAGATCGATGGCGTTTGACTTCCTTATCGAATTTGTCGTCGATTCCTTGTCATTCCATTTTATTGTTACGGAAAGGATGTTTACTTTTGTTTTGATGAAATTTGTGAAATTCCTTATCCGTTAGGGCAGTTTTAGCAGCTCTGTGAGCTATGTACAGAGCTAATTTCGTCATCTGTAAATTGTATATGGTATTTGATCACTGTTTCTAAAATCTTAATTTACCAAATGTCACGATTATTTATGAGTGCGATTTCAAATCTGTTTAACTCTTAACCAACTGCGCTATCACGATATCGATGTATGAATAAACTGCGGTAACGTATAGTGGCATATCTACCCGGGGGCACGTAGGACATGTGCTGGCCAGCTGGCAACTTTATGGGAGCACACAGTTATTAACTGAACACAATGCTTTATTAGTAAAATATAAATCCCATATGCATATTGAGCGACTAAGAGAAGGGGGCCTTTGACTCCAAGTTCGCTGAATCCCTCATTGACCGCGGGGTCCGAACAGTCGATACCGGTGCAGCATTTTACAGAAAATGCATTTGTTTAACAAACACGACTGCAGGGGCGTAGATCAAATATTATATTCGTTCCTGGCGACTGTCAACATTCAGGTTAGATTTAATAAATTAAATATTTCACCGCTTAAAACTCCAATCGGTTTAAGAAGTGGCGTCCAGAGAGAACTTTTTACGATTCATTCTATGTAGTATAAAACTTTTTACGATTCATTATATGTAGTATAAAACCTTTTCAAATTTATAAGGTAACACCAATCTTTCGTTTTCAACACCAGTGAAACCAGAATGATTTACATTATTAACTTTAAAACTAAATAGTAAATACATTGGTAGTTCATATTATAACGCAACGATGGGTGTTCCTCGTGGCAAATTGGTTAGCGTGATCGACTATGAGCTTTTCGACCCAGTTTCAATCCGTATAGGTGAACTTCTTGTCATATGAATACCGTAGGGTATTTTCTGACCAAATTTGCACACGTCACACAATTTATTTCATGTAATTCAGCTGAAATAAAGATAACATTATTACGCTAATTTGAGTTACTCTTGAATCCGTTTTCTAGAACTAAAACAGAAAAGTTATAGAAAATGTAAAGATAAGGAAGAGTATACAGCTCTTTTCTCCACATTATCTATCTTATTGTCCATCCAAACCCTATGGTGTGTGTACTCAAAAGAATCGTCTCATTAAAACGGTTCTTTTGAGTACCAACAACATAGGGTTAGTTGAGAATTTTAGAACATGCAAAACTACCCTTATCTAGAGCTCTGGTTATAGCGATGTCTTTGAACCCTATAGTTTATTATTTGGGACTGTAGATAGTGCTCGTAGTTACAACCCAATCATGGTATACTATCATCAATCACAGCACTTACATTCCTCATCATTATGGTTGTGGTTCTGCGTCGTGTTGCACGCAATGACCGCCGCACGCCACCGTATCATTATTATTTGGAATATTCTCCCCTAACACATCGGTTAAAGTTTAAATTAAATTATCGAATTTTGAGCAATGCTTTACTATATTGCCTCATATAATGGGTCCCACTGAGTCCATAATGTTGGTTTTCCCGTTCTTCTTCTTCTTCTTCTTCTTCTTCTTCTTCTTCTTCTTCTTCTTCTTCTTCTTCTTCTTCTTCTTCTTCTTCTTCTTCTTCTTCTTCTTCTTCTTCTTCTTCTTCTTCTTCTTCTCCTTCTTCTTCTTTTTCTTCTATTACGCATGGTTAAACATAGGATTAAACATGTAGGGATATTTAATAGTTTGAGAGGGCAGTCATTTGAGATTTGAATGTCTCTAATGACTTAGCTGCTGTGGCGTATGGCAAACCGTTTGACTATTTATTCGTTTGAGAGACATCTCTATAACATAGGGAGATATCTTGCTTTTTAGAAGTTATCTCTTAGTAAGAGAGATACCTCTATAAGACAGAGAGATATCTTTCAATCTTACAAATATATCATCATAGCTTAGATAGATATCCCTATATCTTGCAGAGATATCTCTCTATCTTAGAGAAATATTACTGTATATTAGTGAGATATCCCTCTATCTTACAGATATATCTGTTTATGGAATAGTTCATGTTCCTTTAGAGAGATATCTCTTTAACATATCTCTTTAGCATCGCTTCCGATTAAGCTACCGTGATGTGCTTTTCCACATATACTGCTATGCCTCCGTCGGAGAGAAGCGTCGGAGAGAATGTTGGCCGAGCTGTGGTTCGAACGCACAACCGATAGACACGGCGACAGATCTACCTGAGTTTGGCTTTAACAATTTGGCATATTTAGTATGTAAAAAACATGTCCAGCTATAATTCGATCTTCAAAGTGACATACTCCCTTGAACTGTAGTTTAGCACGGGTTTAGGTGTATATGCATAATCACAGGCAGTCAACATATATTATATTTCATTTGGCACGAATCATCCTGATGAAAACATGTAAGTTTATATACTTAAATATTAGTACGTTTGTACTAGATATAGATACTGCATTTGCTTTCGTTGTGTTTTGTTTGTATTGTGTTTTACGCCGCTTTCAACACTTTTCTCGTGAATGTTCGAACACATCTTCGGAAGTAACCTATATTTAGAAACACATATTAAAATTTAAAGCATTAGTATCTGTTTAAGTAAGGAGCTTTACCCCACTTCCAACACTTTTCCAGTTATATCACGGCGTTTCCTGGGTAGGTTATGAGTACATGCACTACTGGTCCATTTATCCTTACAACTGCCAGTCAGTTGTAATGCTAACCCTGCAACTCAGACCGTCAAGAAGAGCGGCCATTACTTCTATTTTTAAAGTCTCTGGTATGACCCGGATGGGGATCGAACCCGCGACCTCCCGCACTCGATGCAACGGTCAACCATAACGCCACCGAGGCGGTATATTTTCGAATGCAATGGTCTAACTAATCATAACCATTGTCCAAGGTCAGTTTGTTTGCGAAATGCCATTTTAAAGGAAGCTTTTGAAGATCAAAAAAGTGTTTTGATTGCACCTATACGAATAAATTGTCGTTTACGGAAATCAGAATGAAATCTTTCATTTTTGTACTTTTTTTCTTAAAATATGATGTCATACATGTATAAAAAACATAGATAGTGGTTCATTTTGTGAAAATGCTATGTCAAATTCGATGGTTTGATGATGGTGTAGATATTATTATTCTTACTAAGTCACCGACCGAGCTTCAAATCGCCACGATTATTGTACCAAATGGGGACAAGCATTATCTCAATGATTGAAATCATGCCGAAGAATTCGCTGTACATATGTTGGAAATGACGATACTGTATTAAAGGTCGTCTCGAATTGACCCGTATACATCTAAATATTCCATACAATCCGAACACTCGGCAATCATCGATGCTCTATCTCGTGCATTTATATCGGTTATTTCCCTTGTTGATCCTAACCATTATCGGGTCAGACATACACTGTGCTCTGGCTTCATTATTATGCTGTGGTATGGGGTGTATTGATCATCCAACATTTAGTCACTGTACTCTGGCTTCATTAGTATGCTGTGGTATTGGGGTGTATTGATCATCCAACATTTAGTCACTGTGCTCTGGCTTCATTATTATGCTGTGGTATGGGGTGTATTGATCATCCAACATTTAGTCACTGTGCTCTCGCTTCATTATTATGCTGTGTTATGGGGTGTATTGATTATCCAACATTTAGTCACTGTGCTCTGGCTTCATTATTATGCTGATGTATGGGGTGGGGTGTATTGATCATCCAACATTTAGTCACTGTGCTCTCGCTTCATTAGTATGCTGTGTTATGGGGTGTATTGATCATCCAACATTTAGTCACTGTGCTCTGGCTTCATTATTATGCTGATGTATGGGGTGTATTGATCATCTAACATTTAGTCACTGTGCTCTCGCTTCATTATTATGCTGATGTATGGGGTGTATAGATTATCTAACATTTAGTCATTGTTCTCTCGCTTCATTAGTACAAATTTATGCTGTTGTATAGGTGTATTGATCATTCATCCAACATTTAGCCACTGTGCTCTGGCTTCATTAGTACAAATGTATGCTGTTGTATGGGTGTATTGACCATCCAACAATTAGCACGGTCACGTCACACGAAAGCTTACTTTCGTCTGTGTTCGAATTGAAGGTAGTGACGATCAACATTTTAATAACATGAATATTATTTTTGTATTGCGGATTTTGATAGTAACCGTCAGTGTCATAAGTCGGAGATATGCTTACTCGAAATTAAATGCTGATTAATATCAATTAGCGGAGATATTCGAGTAGAATGTTTCCGGCATACCCTGCATAGATTAACTGTAGATTTCAGAAGTTGGCAGTTCGGTTTTATCATTCCTTATTCTTATTTATACATCTCTTCGTTTAATTGTGAAACCTTCATTTGACTTGGTGTTCGCGTTTATTATAGCATAGTTGCAGATGCCCCAAACATTACTTTTTAGCAGGGAAATGATTAAAACGGAGTCTGTTACACTATTAAATCATTATTATACTTTCATTTATAGAGATAATCAATCATTCTGCCCACATGTTTTCAAAGTCGTCTTGTTCAAATGTATTATTGTATGCGTACTATAGTAAATAACAACTTTTCCAGGACACAGGATCGTCACAGATGGGTTGTGTTTAGTGCCGCTGTAGCGGTGGCGTTTTTCAATTACGGATTTCCACTCACGATGGGCTCAATGTTCGTTAGCATGTTGGACACGTTGAACGCTGGGAGACCCAAAACCGCCCTCGTACAATCTCTCGCAATTACATTCTGCTCTGGATTTGGTAAGTATCATAATGTAATCCTTTTCAACATATAAACTCTTTCTGCATCAGACATTACGAGAAATTTCTCATTCTGCCACACAGTAAAAGCCTCTAACAGAGTGGATATCATTCAATGATATTTTCAACAACTTCAATTCATTTTTATTCGGGGAGTTGGCAATCTGATGCCATTTGTCATTTACAAATATGTATACACAAAGAATATTCCTCCATGACACAACTGTACAGGTGTCACTTTAGAACCCCTCCCCCTTTGTGTACTGGGTGACATTGATGAGTCATTAGTTATGTATATATAGGGTTTCTCATGGTGAAGGTCACTAATAATTTTTAGTAACTTTCCATATAAGTAAAATTATGTCATCATAGCGTTTTAATAAGTGTTCAGTTATATCACGGCGATTCCTATCGTCAAACAAAATCACAACCATAAGCTCTAAGGCGGGAATTCAAATATCGATCTCGCGACCTTCGGCACCCGAAACGGACGCTCTACCACTACACCAGCGAACATATATTTTACGGTTCTAAAAACATGTTCTGTTATTCTAATGAAAGGGTCACTGTGCGTAAGCATAGCTGCAGAGACCCGTGATCAAATTACAATATATGTATTTTAAAACACGTTCACTTTATACAGGGTATATAGGGTTGAATTGTCACCGTTATAGCATTTTTGTTAATCTTTTAAAAGATATACAGAATATCTACGGGATTTGTTTTTAAAGCTAATTTTTAAGTTTTGATATAAAATTCTCTGAGATGTAATGTCTCATAATAATGTTCATACATGTAGCTCTAGATAAGAAGAGTATATTGCATCCCAAGATCATTATTTGACCATTACACCCTATGTTGTGGGTTCTAAAAAAAACCAGATTCTTTACAGTTCCAATAATATAGGGTTCAATTTTGTCATAAGAGAGATATTTATAGAAAATAATCCATTTTACTTCTCCTGATCTAGTCCTCTGATGTTTTGGTTATTTATTCATGAACTATCATAACTTCCTAATGTGTTTTCGAGAGAGGAAAGGGAGCAGCGCAGATTAATCCTTGTTTTACTTTTCAAAATAATTCTTGCTCACACAGTTTCCATAGTTTTTGGCTATGTGTAGATAAACAATTAAAGCGCGGTAAAAAGAATGCATCATGGATTCAACAAAACTGCATTTAAAAGGTTAAGATCACCCATAAAAGTTCATTATAATGTTGTTGGAACATCAGTGAAAAACTTTAAAAGGCGTGAGTACTCCAGTAAACGTTTAACAAATGGTTAGAAATAAATGCGCCGAGAGGTCAAATATGGAAGGTTAATATCATCTTCGCGAAGTGGAACGGAAAAGTATGTTCGAGTATTTACGGAGATTGTCCAATTCAGTTTAAATGGTGTCATTTGCCATTGTGAAACTAATCATCATGCCTGATTTTACCATTATGTTTTACATTTTACATTTTTTTTTATATTCTGCAATTTCATATTCCATAATATATTTTACAAAATGAAAAATCAGTTTTCGAAAATTCCCGGAAATTGCGACGTAAACAAATGGTAAATAAATAAGTCACGTGACAAGTTCGCATTGCGAGGTCAACTGTGATCTTCCCGAAGTGAAAAGGAAAAGTACGAATATTTACGAGCGTTGTCGATTACAGTTTAAATAATAGAAAATGTTAGTTTAAAACCATATTTACGCCATTTCACTCATCGGTTTTGTTGTTAATATATTTCTTTTTTTGACATTACAATATACATGTTTTATTCACCGCAATGACATAAATCATTTTATTTATCACAAAGTACATTTATGTAGCATTGCGGTTTCCTCAGATCCAAACGCGACATTTCACACACAAATGCTACATAACTCTGTGCTCCATAATTACACATTTTCCCAATCCCTTATCAGCACGCTATTACAAATTGTCTACTAAGGGTTCAGAATGCTCCTATCTTTCTGAATATGTACTCCACTGTTTTCCACTCTGTATTTAAAAGTGGACTCAATCAATCCATAACTGATACCTGATAAATTAATGCTTTCAATGTGTATGAATAACACATGCTTATTGAGTGCAGCATATTGCTCTTTGTTAAACTTCTTATTTTTCATTCATTCACCTTATTCTGTAACTAGTTGTATGTAATAGTGTACATGTATGTCTTTTAATGTGTTCATTATGTTAGTTGCTGAATCCCAGTGTATACATACTTTCTTGTTTACCCAATACTACGCTAAATTACACTTATCAGTTTCGACCACAGCTGTGGTCATCCTTAAACAAGAAATTATGTATTCAATAAACTAGTGTTTTTGTCTTCCTGTAACCTACGTTTTTAGATCACCTGAGCAACAGGTTTTAGATGATCTATTGAACTCACTCACTGTCCGTAGCTCTCCTCAACAACCACTGGCTGCAAGTTGATAAAACTTGGCATGGATGTTTCTTGCATGGCTTCACATTTGCAGTTGTTTACATAATTCCATTCAGTGCACAATTTGTTGCCATGGCGACATAAAGACAAATCTTATTAATTTCTACTTGTCAGAAACTACTGGCCAAGTCGGATTTCAAAATAAATCCGTTGAAATGTTCCTTGACTGACCTCTCTGAACGTCCAATAAGTTTGCTCGAGTGGGTGCAATTTGTAAAACACACAGACACTACTTGATTGAAGTTGATTTAAGATTGACCTATTTTGTCAATATAATAAGGCAGAAACTTCAAAATGTTTCTGCTTAAACCTGCTGTCAAATTTTCTTTGATTATTCATGTCTTAAATGTGTATACTTGTGAACTCTTGCACTCAGGTGAGCGATATAGGGCCAACATGGTCCTCTGGTTTTCCAATTACCAGTTTCATATCTACTATTTTTGATATGATTTTTCAACTTTTTAACAATAAATAAATAAACATAAGCAATTGTTTTTCCCTACTTCTCTAACCTTCGTGCAGCACCAGGCCGCCAGCATTTTCAGTGCATTGATTAAGTATCGCTTTCAGTCAAGTCTTTTATTACTACCCCATCTTCATTGCTTTCTGATTGCTTGATTGATATGTTTATAACCTACCATTACATGTATCTTATATTATGCTGGCGGGGTTGATATTTCTATAACTTACCATTGCAGGTGTGATAAGTGTGTAAATATATTTTCTATCTTTACAACATATGCTTTAAGACCCCTAATCCCCTGACGGGGTTGATATTTTTTATAACATACAATTACACTTTTAATGAGTGTTTAAATACATCTTCTATCTTTACAACATATGCATTAAGACCCGTAATCACCTGACGGCGTTGATATTTTGTATAACCTTGCATTTAAGATGAAATGAGTGTATACATGTATCTCATATATTTATAAAATATGCAATAAGATCCCAAACACCCGATGGGGTTGCAATGTTTTAATTATTACTTACCATTTCAGGTGTAATGGCTCAGTGCATGCATTTTATATCAGTATACCCTTCCATTTCAGGTATCGTGAGTGGGTTTCTTATATCCAGATTTGGTATCAAAGTTATGAGTTATCTGGGTGCAGTACTGACAGCTGTTGGTTTACTATCATCCTTCTTTGTAACCTCGATTTATCAACTATACGGGTCCATATCGGTGATTTCCGGTGAGCTATGATTATTAATTAACGACTTTCTTTTGCTTATCCACGGCTCTGAATTATTCAATATTTTCTTGATGAATTTTGTTGTATTTGGGGTTTTACGCCGTTTTCAACATTATTTCAGTTATATCCAGGCGATAGTTCACATATTCAAGTTCCATGGGTTAACAAACCAGTACTATACCAGGAAATGTGCCTTGGCCAACGGCAATCCACCATGACCGTCGTGCCACGACTGGGGATCGGACCCAGGACGCCGGCTTTAAATCCACGACGCTAACCAATCGACCACGGCGGATACCTTTTAATTGATGATAAGTTTGATTTGGGAGTCTTATAGCATACACGAACGGTGAAGACTCAGATGAGCCAGAGGTCACGCTTTCAGTTGGTATGTTGTATAGACATACATGCATGTCCTAAACTCACAAACAACTTGTATTTCCGCTCATTGACGAAGTCATTGGTCTCTCACAAATAGGCTTAATAGTCTATGTGGAAATATAGCCAAATGGCTAGAAATAATGTTCTTTGGAGGTAAATGAATTATGCCAGCTGAACTGACCACCGTAATATAACTGAACTATCGTTGAAAACGGCGTTAACCGTCAATTAAAGACGTCTTCTGGCAAATACCAAAACGGTTAGCCAAACTGGTTCCCAATTTGATTTATAAACGACCAAAAACGGAGATGGTCTTCGGCCCCAAATCTCCAGACGCGATTTATATGCAATTTTGTTTACCATTTCGTGTACAAGGAAGTTGTTTTGTTTTATGTGAGTTTTACGCAGTTTTCAACATTATTTCAGTTATATCACGGCGACAGTCTACTTATTCATGATGTCTGTATAACCTTTCTTACATTCAACACATAAGAACTAGAATATGGGAACTCTATGTACATGAAAGTATAAGTATTGAATAGAGTTGAAATCATTGTTGCTAATGGAGAATATGCCCTTTATGAGCAATTTCTCCTTTTGCGACAATGATTTCAAAAGTCGTCTGCCTCATGTGCGTCAGAATGCAAGTGGGAAAGGTTTATCGAACATTTTTTCAGGTGCTGGTTTCAATATAATGTACGTATGTGCGGTGTTAAGTATTGGCCGAACGTTTACTGGCAATCAGAAATCCATGGTGATTTCAGTACAGAGTGTCGGAACAGCCATTGCGGGACTGGTGTGGCCACATTTACTGAATTACTTACTCAACTCCTACGCTCTGAGGGGAACGTTTCTTATATTAGGCGGTGTTCTCCTTAATAACATAGCATTTGCAATTGTTTTTGCTAAAAGTAAAACTGGAAAAGGCCATCTGGAAAATGACATTAATGAAGCACAGAGTATTAAACATATTGATATACCAACTGAATTATCAGAGACAAATGACGATGGTAAGGTACAAGACAGTAATGAGTCGATCGTTAACAATCTTGACGTTATAAATAACCAAACAAGTGTGGCTTTTGAAAATTCAGATGATGTTTCAAATGTAAGCCAATGTGAGGACCAACAGTATAACAATGACAAGGAGGATAACACAAATGAAATCGGAAACACTTACAACAAGGTGAACCGTCATGAGAAGTATGGTACCTATGTTAATAGGGCAATGATAGAAACTAGTGTCGATGTTAAGATACATGCTGATAATTCAAACGAAGAAACGGAAGTGAAACTAACACGTCGGTGCTTTGATCCTGTTCTCGTTGTGTACTTGACGTATACTTTGGCAGGCATTCTGCATATGTCAACTTTAGCCGGTTTTCTCACAGTGTATCAGGATATAAACGTCTCTCGGGGTCTATCAACTGATCAAAGTGACCTAACGTTTGTGAGTTACAGTATTACTAACATTCTGTCACGGTTTTTACCCTTACTTGTTGCCAGAACTTCGACTATCAACTCATTTACGATACCAATTATAGCATCATTGTGTGCGGTCGTTGGTCAACTGATGTTTTTATCGACAACCTCACTTACCAGCGTTTTCATTGCCATGGCCATTACAGGTATTTCAGATGGCGGGTGGGTTTCGTCTATGCAATCGATTACATTTGAGATATTACCACTGGAAAAGCAAGCGGTTGGGTTTGGATTTATGCTGACTGCCTCCGGAGTTTCGTGTGCTGCTACTGGACCGATATTTGGTATGAACTAGTGAACCATTCTTTCTATTGAATTATAAAAACATTATGTTAGTTTACCGATTGACTGTTCGAAACGATTTTGTGAAGCCAGTTACATCGGAATAGAGCCATATCACTTGGCTGACCAGGCTCTATATCATTGGCTACTCAACTCAAGATTGTTATCTTAATATGCATATAATTAGCTATTGAATCTTCAAAGACCATTTTAAATTGAAATATTATTGTAAGGGTCTCTGTCTGTTTATGATCCCCGTTGATGCCCCAGCAGTTGACATATTTCCAAATTCTATTTCACCTTCACTCGATATGATACTTTCTTTTTATTCAAACGTTTTCAGATATATCAGTTAAACGTTAGTCTCGAATTTTCAAATTTTCGATTTATCGCCTGTCCACTTATATCCAAATCATTATATACATGTAACATCAGTATATACATATTCATATTTAAGATAGAATCAAAGCGCCAATGGCACTGAAGTGGCGATCGTATGGAAAATCCTGCAAAGTAACAAGCAGTATATCGGTGTAGGGCTTGCGATGACTC
Source organism: Serripes groenlandicus (assembly GCA_031761405.1). NCBI lineage: Eukaryota > Metazoa > Mollusca > Bivalvia > Cardiida > Cardiidae > Serripes > Serripes groenlandicus. The sequence goes on from JASEVX010000006.1 coordinate 64,771,391, forward strand.
TGGTGCGGGTATATTTGAGAATGTATCAACCCTGCATCTTTTGACAGTAGAATAATGTTAGTTTGCCAGAATGTTGTCTTGGTGATTATTTAGTTACGTTCTGAAATTGGTCATGATGTGATCAAAATTAGGCCATTCCAAAGTTATGAAAAATCTAGTTGGTATTCGATAGACTACCGTTTTAGCTCATTAGAATGACTATTTGTAATCTAAATTGTTTGGGTAATCACATGTTTATCACCAGGTCGTTAGGCCATATTAAGATAAAATATATTTTACACTTTAGAAATGACTAAAGAAAGGAGAGAAAACAGTATCCATTAGTTTGGTGTTTGTTTCAATTATGTCCGATATTAAACAGGTCTGTTCAATTTAGTCCCTTCACATTGCATGATTGAGGGTTGTCACAGTGTATTTATATGTCTCTGAGGTTGTTAAACTGCTTCGAATAATGTGAGTGCAAAAACAAACACAAAACATGCTCCAAAAGCACAATTTCACTATTTGCCAAACTGTTTAATTTATGAAAATATAGGCATATATTATAATGCTAGATCTTCAAACTCAATTAGGCTACACTGTCAGCATTGATTGCTAATTGACTCTAGAACGTGCAGACGTGTATACATAACGTGTGTACACACTGCCATCGTGTGTCCTTTAAACCTTTGTAAACCAGTCTTATTATCTAGACGCTTTCATATATTTAAACAAGTACAAAATAAAGCGTTTATAATATTGAGATTTACAAGCTTTTCTGGTTTTTGGTCTCGCGAGCTATTTATAGAACCTTTTGGAATTTCCAGATTTGAGTATCACCAGAGTTGTCGTTATTTGCAAGGCAGAACGCGCAATGATATTTATTATCTGCCAAATCATGACGAAGATAATCAGAGTACAACCAACTCCTGCCGAATCAGGTTAAAGGTCAAAAGGTTACGGTTGACTACAGTAAAAATAAAACGAGGCACAGGAGTATCATGATACTCTGCATAGCGTACCCAAGACGCCCGATGATATTTATTATCTGCCCAAACATGAAGAAAGATAATATGTAAATAGTTTAACTCTATTTAGATATTTTCTCGATAAATCTCAAATATTAGTACCAATCCGGTATCAAAGTAGCACTAACATTATCATTATTAATCGTGTGCCTGCATCACTGATGGAACTATATATATATATGGCGGTTTAACGGAAGTGAGTAAATTGCCTTTGCAGAAATATCCAACCGATTGTTCAAATACGACTATATAATTTTTTTTTCGTTGTTGTTGTTTTGGTAGCACTGTGGCGATTGTCAACCAATCGCCACAAAAACAGCAAAAAAACTAGTAATATGCATATCCATTATCAAAAAAAGTGATCTTACGAACACTGATGTATAGAAATAAATTCAACAATGGCTATTCACATAATAATTTATTTCTTAGTTTAAAGCATTGTCGTAAAATGAGATCAGTATATGAAAACAACACTTTTAATTAGTTTCATACAACAAAATAACTACATAAGCTTCAAACGTTAACCCTTAACCTGCTGTGCTCGAGTTGGATCGTGTTGTGAACAAGTAAGACCAGACCTGACTATAACCTTTCTGCTCGTGACTAAATTGATACTTTAAAACTTAATGAATAAGACAAATACGAAATGAGACAAACTAATTCTAGTATAATAAAAATAGTAGGATACCTGCTTAGTTTGACTGTGGAGTAAAAATAAATCCATTCAAAATGATTATAACATGTTCTCAATTAAATGATAAGTAAATACAACGTGACACTGTTTTGCCCTGATAGCAAAAAGCAACAGTTCTATTTCAAGTTTACATTTTTTTCTAGGATTTTACACGTGGACAACATGAAATAGGCAAAATTCAATCAATTTAATCATATTTTGTCTTATTATATGTGCATATACTTTGCATGATACTCAAATTAAATTAAGTTTTCAATTAATTTATTATTTGACTTGAACAATTGAGCCGTCCGGCGAAAAAACATTGTGGTCTCTGCGTAAAGTATCGACACGGATCAGCCTAAGCATGCCGCGCAGGTTACCACGGACAGACACTTTTCGCTTTCTCTGGATTTTCTGTTTCAGGAATCATTACTCTATACCTCTATCCCCCTGAGACGGAATGTGTCGGCCCGGATCAGTCTGTGCGGACTGCCCATGCTGATCTTGGTCTATACATTACGCAGATGCCATAATGTTGGTTTTCTCGCGAGACGGCTCAATTTTTCTTTTAATGTTCCTCGTCAATTCAAATACACATGAGTTAGTATATGTGCATACATTTTACATGATTCTCAAATTAAATTAAATTTTCAATTAATTTATTATTTGACTTGAAATTTATTAATATTCCTCGTCATTTCAAATGTACATGAGTTACAAAATACAATAAACCCGATCAGAAAAAAAAACATATAAAAAAGGGAAAAAGAAAAAAATAATTATTATTAAAGCTGAAGCAGCTTTACTGAAATGTTTGATAGAAGTCAAGTACCAAATCAATTTCTGTCACTAAATTTACTGTATTATTATTATTTATTACATACCTATCCAAATTTTGCATTGAAATTTAAGTGACATAAAATCAATATCAATTTTTAAAAAAATGATAACTAACACTGTGACGATAACACTTTTAGTTTTTTTTTTATCATCACTAGTGATGATATCATTTTTGCCGGAACTACTTTTTTTAGATTTGGAACATGTTTGGAATTTAAAGTGGGTTTAATCACAGGCGTCCGAATTTCTATTACAGCAAAAAATGCTGAAAATCACAAAATAACTCGCAAAAATACTCAAATAGTCTCTCTATATTGTCTATACGCTATGAAAAATGATCGTAATGGTTATTTGGGGAATCCCGCACGTGTTACTATAAATAGCCCCTCTTTACGTCCATATAGTGTAATAATAATGACAAGGTGTGCAACGGCGTTTCCCCCCCCTTGCTCGATTCGGGCAATAATTTCCGCCGAAATACGCCTAAACCGACCTAGTCTCAGGTAGAGACAGGTTCACAAATGATTTTTCTCCTGATCCATAACATCAAAATTTGCCAACCGACCAACACGCCGGCGTTCTTAAGCTAACTGTTCATTATTTTTGGAAATTCGCCGAGTTCCCGACCGCCATGCGCTGACGTCACAATAATCACGTTCTGCAGCGTATATTTAACGCGTATTGACGCGCTTTTTTAGAATATTGTACCTGAGCAATGTTCGTTGGACTTGGTATTTAATCATTTTTCTTCCAAAAATAAAATTATTCATAAAAAATACGCTATATATTTGTACGTTTTAGAAAGAAGTATAAACATTATTTGTTAGACCATATATTAAATCGTAGTTTGATTAATCCGTCGCCGCAGAATTGTTATTAGTGTGACGTCAGCGCATGGCGGTCGGGAACTCGGCGAATTTCCAAAAATAATGAACAGTTAGCTTAAGAACGCCGGCGTGTTGGTCGGTTGGCAAATTTTGATGTTGTGGATCAGGAGAAAAATCATTTGTGAACCTGTCTCTACCTGAGACTAGGTCGGTTTAGGCGTATTTCGGCGGAAATTATTGCCCGAATCGAGCAAGGGGAGAAAACGCCGTTGCACACCTTGTCATTATTATTACACTATATGGACGTAAAGAGGTGCTATTTATAGTAACACGTGCGGGATTCCCCAAATAACCATTACGATCATTTTTCATAGCGTATAGACAATATAGAGAGACAATTTGAGTATTTTGGCGAGTTATTTTGTGATTTTCAGCATTTTTTGCTGTAATAGAAATTCGGACGCCTGTGGTTTAATACTAGGAATTAAAAAAAAACTGAGACCGAATACTAGGAAAATGACGTCACGTCAGCGGTTTTGACGTCATAACGCTAGTCATTTGGCGCCAAGTAGAAGCAGCAGTATTTGGTTACGTAACATTCATACGCCTAAGGCCAAGTCATTTTATTTTTTATATGTTTCTTTAAAATAAAGGGCAGATTAATTCCAGATATATAATAAATAGAATAACTAACTGCATGTTTTTGATATCGAATTTATGTCACTCGGGAACAAAGGGGTAATTTGGTGTAAAATCACTCAACCTACGGTTTCGTGATTTTAACCAAATTACCCCTTTTTTCCCTTGTGACATAAATTCGATATCAAAAACATGCAGTTAGTTATTCTCTATTTATTTTATAAAATGATAATAATGATAAAAAACCTACACAAAAGACAGAAATAGCAAAAAAAAAAAAAAGAAAAAAAAACACATATACTATTCGAAAGAATCTTATCAGGGATGTTTAACCACCCAAAATATTTTCTATCACTAAATGTTTTGAACGTTTCTCTTTTTAAGTTACACAGACTTCATACAAGATCTAACTAAGGTGTTCAACATTGAGAATCGTGTATAAGATAATTCGGATTAAGACCCCTGGGGATACATATTTATTTTATGACGGTCATAAAACTTCGGATAGAATTTTCGAACTATCACGAATACATTTAAAACCATGAATTTACAAATATATCATCAAAAACGACCATCTAAATCTAAATTTATTTTGATGAAATAAAAATTGGATTGTAGATGAAGAAGTTCCGCATCCGAGACCGTTTGCACCTAAGAAATATCTATAATATTATTTGATATACATCGATTATAAGTGAAGGGGTACTTTATTTTGTCTATATGATATTGACAACGTTTATTCAACCTATAAAAAAGACTATAAAAATCATCTTTTTCTCGAAAATAAAATATGCATATTAAAGATAGATAAGTATATTTTGTGAAGCCGTTTAGACCTGAGCGATAACTTAATTAATAAAAGTATTATAAATCGTAGTTACAACTACTCTTTATTTCTATATGGTAAATTATCCCCGGTTTCGATCGCCGCCATGACAAACCAAAACATGATAGTGACTGTTATTACTACTGACTCGCTGGTGTCGGGATAAAATGACCAGTAGTACCGGTAACTTACCAAGGAAAATGTATCAGGTGTACATAAGTCTAAAACAGTAATCGCCCGAGCGACTCTTATTTCAAACACTTTTTCTGACCGACCTATTAGCTGGTGTTACACGAAACAATTCGTTGTCGGACATATGCGCTGATTGTTCTAAATGCAATACAGTGAACAAACAATCATGGAAGCCCGACTATATATGGAGTGTCCGTCGTTAACACTTATGCAAATTAGAATATGCCGTGTTAGATTCACTTGCCATGTGGAACCTAAAAGCTAGTTCAAATTGTAAGTTAAAAAAACCCGTTACAATAATACATACGCGTGACAATGAATAATGTTACATGCGAACATGTATTCTATTCCAGATATTATAATAACGCGTGACAATGAATAATGTTATCCAAATATTATAATAACCTCGCATTCAATACAGCAAAAATATTCGCAAGAATAAATAAAAAGGTGAGTTTTGCCTTGTGCAAAGACACATTAATTTTATGAAAATCGTCGAGAACGTCGTCAAGTTGTACGATGACCTTATCTAACCAAGTGACTTAAAAAAAATGTTTCATAGAAGTTCGCCAGCGTGGCTCATTTTCGTAAACTTTGCAGAGATCCAATACCCTACAATTTTATGTTTTGAAACAATACATTAATAAAGAAGCAAACTAATTAGCTTTTGTCCAATGTGAAAAAGGTTGTCTATATATAGCGTTAGGCTTATTCCATCATATAAACTGCAGGCAACCACGCATTGTGAATTATTGGTAAAGTTTAGAGCGTTCGACAGTCTATCGGATATAAGTGAGATAAAAACAGGCTTCCATTGCAACCATTTCCTACTTTTGACTTATCTGTAGCTGCCGACTTTTGAAGACAATATGACAAACGGAGGAATACTCCATGATGATGACAATTTTGTTCTTTTGTTTCAATGATTCAAACTCTATTCTTTTATTATTATTAATAGTCAATACTGTGCTTGAAAATGTGCCTGAAAAAGAGATTTAATATGTATATATAAAAAAGAAAGAAATATAATATATTTTATGCTTAAAATTTTTTAAAGGGTATTTATGTGTATTGTTTTTAATACTACCCAATAATCCGTAATCCATGATAAATAAACAACTTGAAATTGAGGGTACCAGTATTTCATAAAGTACTCTTAATTTAGGTTTTTAAGAAAAAATGGTCTGGCTCTATTTTGGCTCCAATGTCTTGAAAATGGCACCAACTTTTTGAATTCGGCGAAAGTGTTGGCGCAAAGGAAAAATGAGCCAGGGTGAACCCTGTATTTCATTTATTAAGAGTGTTCATGTCAGCTGCAGATGTGCTGTATCTGAGAAATGAAAATACCTCATGTAAGCTTTTTCCCTATTTATAATCAACTTCAATATTTGGACTATTTTAAACCGCATCACATACAAGGAAACCGATTGATATCTATATTTTATTGAGTTTATTCACGAACGAGATTCGAGGTTTAAAAGTTCCATATGTATCCGAAGATTCGATTTGGTATTTCCTGTGTATACTTTCAGGTTCCCTGTGTATGCGTTAATTTCATGTGAATACTTTTATGTTCCATGCGTTAAATACCTGTGAATACTTTCAGGTTCCATGCGTTTATTACCTGTGTATACTTTCAGGTTCCAAGCGTTAATTTTCTGTGAATACTTTCAGGTTCCATGCGTTAATCACCTGTGTATACTTTCAGGTTCCATGCGTTAATTTCCTGTGAATACTTTCAGGTTCCATGCGCTAATTTCCAGTGAACAATTTCAGGTTCCATGAGTTAATTTCCTGTGAATACTTTCAGGTTCTATGCGTCGATTTCCTGTGTATACTTTGAGGATCCATGCGTTAATATCCTGTGTATAATTTAATGTTCCATGCGTTAATTTCATTTAAATACTTTAATAGACCTGTGTGAGTTTCGTTGGTATACTTCCAGTTAATTTCATGTCTATACTTTCAGGTTCCTTGCGTTAATAACCTGTGTATACTTTCAGGTTACTTGCGTTAATTACCTGTGTATACTTTCAGGTTCCATGCGTTAATTTCCTGTGTATACTTTAATGTTCCATGCGTTAATTTAATGTGTATACTTTCAGAATCCTTTGTTAATTTCCTTGGTATACTTCTAGGTTCCCTGGGTTAATTTTATGTCTATACTTTCAGATTCCTTGCGTTAATTACCTGTGTATTCTTTCAGGTTCCATGCGTTAATTACCTGTGTATACTTTCAGGTTCCCCGAGTTAATTTCCTGTGTAAACTTTCAGGTTCCATGTGTTAATTTCCTGTGTATACTTTCTTTCAGGTTCCATGTGTTAATTTCCTGTGTATATACTTTCATGTTCCATGCGTTAATTTCCAGTGTATATTTTCAGGTTCCATGCCTTAATTTCCTGTGTATACTTTCAGGTTCTTTGCGTTAATTTCTGTGCATACTTTTATGTTCCCTGTGTTAATTTCCTGTGTAAACTTTCAAGTTCCATTCGTTAATTACCTGTGTATACTTTCAGGTTCCATGCGTTGATTTCCTGTGTATATACTATCAGGTTAAACGCGTTATATTTCTGTGTATACTTTCAAGTTCCCTGCGGTAATGTCCTGTGTATATACTATCACGTTCCATTCGTTAATTACCTGTGTATACTTTCAGGTTCCATGCGTTCATGCCCTGTGTATACGTTCAGGTTCCTCTATTCATTTCCTGTGTATACTTTCAGGTTCCCTGAGCTAATTTCATGTGTGTACCTTCAGATTACCCGCATTACTTACCTGTGTATACCTTCAGGTTCCCTGAATTAATTACCTGTGAATACTTTCAGATCCCATGCGTTAATTACCTGTGAATAATTTCAGGTTCCATGCGTTATTTACCTGTGTATACTATCAAGTTCCCTGTGGTAATTTCCTGTGTGTATACTTTCAAGTTCGCTGCGTTAACTTCATTTGTATACTTTCAGGTTCTCTGCGTGATAACTCCGCCTCATATCAACATGTGCACATTATTGCAGCATCGATGTACCTGGCCAGTGCTCTACTGGAGCTGCTGTGTTTAATAAAAACGAAAAGATATCGAAATAAACTTGAAGAAACATATAAGAACTAGTTAAATACGGAGATATGGAATTTACATTATAGACAGATACATTCAAACAGTATATTAGTCTACTGTGAGCAATATACAACGTTCAATTAACAGATGAAAGGTAACGAATTGCAAGGTTATGAAATGATCTATTCCAAGTCAAAAACAATCGAATATCAACGATATGTACCTGTTTTTAAAGTAGCTGTTCCTACCAGTGCCCTCGTCGCATGAAAAATATAAACAACAATTCCAAATGCAGTGGTGGTTGCAGAGGTAAAGCGTCGGCCTCTCTTACCAAATGTCCCGAGTTCAAGTTCCGCGATTGGTGGGTTCAGAATTTAGGATTTTTTCACACAAACGGCGTGATAGTACTGGTTAAGTCTCAACGGAGCAGACATAGAGCTTGATTAATATAAAGCTGAAAGCTTGTTTCACAAAAAATGAATAATTTTATACTGAATGCATAATAAACATTACAGTGGATTCTCAAGATCTAAAACAGACCTTCTGGACATGGCGTCCATCGAAGATGCCTATGCTCAGTTTGATCACGACCTTCTCTGTTCGTCACCGTGTGGTAGAAACATCCCTGAAGCCTCTTGGAAACAGTTGGTTCTTGTGTACAATTATACAAGACTGCAATAAATTGACAATTGTCATTATCTATTTTGTGTACGTTCCAGAAACCAAAGTTGCAAAACCCCCATGCCCGATATACATACTGTCAGAATAGTACTTTTAAAAAAGCGCACATGTACAATATTCCTTGCAAAGTGCATAGACGGAAATTCCCACAGCTGTCTGATTAAATAGGAAGAATGGTTATTGAAAATTCCTTAAACTACGAGACATGAAAATAAATTGGACGGAAAACAAATAAATACAAAAGTGCTAAGACACTTGTAGAGTAACCAGTTGGTATCGCTTGCAGGCCTACTCGTTGTGATACTTGTATATATACAAACGGTGTGTTATTTCTATAATCCTCATGAAATGTCGAAATAATTGTTTAAAAGCATCAACTGTATAAACTGAGTTGCCTGGTCTGTCACATTTTCTTTTATACCAGTAGTTTCACACGATGGTGATGGCACGATCGTACGATAGCACGATGGTGATGGTGGCATCGTCATCGTGTCATCGTGTCATCACCATCGTGTCATCGTGTCATTGCACTATCGTCATCGTGCTATCGTGTCATCAACATCGTGTCATCGTACCATCAACATCGTGTCATCACCATCGTGGCATCGTACCATCAACATCGTGTCATCACCATCGTGTCATCGTTCTATCGTGGCATCGCTAACGGTACACCGTACCAATCGGTTTAAGAAGTGGCGTCCAGAGAGGAACTTTTTACGATTCATCATTAGTCGCCGGGCAGAAGCCCGCGACTTCTATTTTTAATAGCTTTTCTGAAATCACATGGGAGGGCGGCTTATTATTAGAAAGAAACAAATCTAGATGATTTGAACATATTACAATTGTGGTTGTTTACGAACACTAATAAATGACACATCTACAATGAAATAAATATTCCGATTTTTTAATGTTTGCATTTTTTTTTATTTCACTCGCATTTAAGTTTTTTGTCTTATTTACGAAGACAAAAGTGGTCCCTTCAAGACGTGAACCAACACCCCCTAATGCAGACTCTTATGTGTCATCATTGAGGTCAATTTCGGATTCTCCTTTTAATAGCAATTTTAACTTACTAAATGTTGTTTTCATGTTCAAAGAGATGTCTTGATTTGTGTAGAATTCATTTAATAATGTTAATCCATGAATATCTAAAGTAGGAACTGTTTCTAAGCTAAATATAGATCCTATTCTGTTGTGTAGTTTCGTGACCTTTAACATCGATTTTCGCGCATGCGCATTTCGATATGAAAAAGCGAGTGATATTATTTTATTTTAGACAAGTACAAGACGAATGTTTGACGCAAAGCGTCAAAGAGAAGCCGCAATATTTCGTTGTATATGTAGAAATAAGAAAAAAAGAACATTTTTAAATCCACAAACAATAGAATAATTTAAACTGTAGACGGTAATGCTGATATATTTCTCCTTTTGAAGACTTTTGTTTACTTCAAATTACCTCCCTTTAAAGCAATACCAGGATATTTACCTTGTGATTCGAATAAGATTGACAAACATTGAAATTATATGAATGAATACTATTATTTAAATAAGTAACAACAGCAAAATTAAATTTAAACCAAGATAAATGTTTACACATTTCGTTAATTTGTTATAGATACCCTAATGTATAGGTATGAATATAAAATTTATAAGCAAATGTTTTCATTTCAACGTTCCTAATGTTTGAATAGACTAAGGAAAGTCAAGAATACATAAATAAATCAATGCAGTCTTTTCCGGCGACATTGATGCCTTGCATCAACTTTCTCTTGTATGTAGTATTAAACGTTTTACAATTCATTCTATGTAGTATTAAACTTTTTACAATTAATTCTATGTAGTATTAAACTTTTAACGTTTCATTATATGTAGTATTAAACTTTTTACGATTCATTATATGTAGTATTAAACTTTTTACAATTCATTCATTCGATGTAGTATTACACTTTTTATGATACATTATATGTAGTATTAAACATTTTACGATTCATTGTATGTAGTATTAAACTTTTTGCGATTCATTATATGTAGTATTAAACTTTTTAAAAATTCATTATATGACTAATTAAACTTTTTACTATTCATTATATGTAGTATTAAACTTTTAACGATTCATTATATGTAGTATTAAACTTTTAACGATTCATTCTATGTAGTATTAAACTTTTTACGATTCATTCGATGTAGTATTAAACTTTTTACTATTCATGCTATGTAGTATTAAACTTTTTACGATTCATTATATGTAGTTTTAAACTTTATACGATTCATTCTATGGAGTATAAAACTTTTTACGATTCATTTCATGTAGTATTAAACTTTTTACGATTCATTCGATGTAGTGTAGCATTAAACATTTTACTTTTCATTCTATGTAGTATAAAACTTTTTACGATTCATTATATGTAGTATTAACATTTTCACGATTCTTTCGATGTAGTATTAAAATGTTTACGATTCATTCGATGTAGTATTAACTATTAACTATTCATTCTATGTAGTATAAAACTTTTTACGATTCATTCGATGTAGTATTAAACATTTTACTATTCATTCTATGTATTATTAAACATTTTACTATTCATTCTATGTAGTATTAAACTTTTTCCTATTCATTCTATGTAGTATAAAGCTTTTTACTATTCATTCGATGTGGTATTTAACTTTTTACTATTCATTCTATGTAGTATTAAACTTTTTACGATTCATTCGATGTAGTATTAAACTTTTTACTATTCATTCTATGAAGTATTACACTTTTTACTATTCATTCTATGTAGTATTAAACTTTTTACTATTCATTCTATGTAATATTTAGCTTTTTACTATTCATTCGATGTGGTATTTAACTTTTTACTATTCATTCTATGTAGTAATATATCTATAGGCGCTACCTATTTACGAAAAAACGCAAGAAAAAAAAAAAAAAATTAAAGAACATACTTTGGCCATACAAAAAGGATTTATAAGTAATTGACTAGACAATAATAATGTTAATGTCATGTTTCTTGCATTATCAAAACATATTTGGAATTCGTATTGCTGTCGTCTATTATTACGAAACTTTCAGAAAATCAAGGAATACATTTATAATGAACGAGGTTAAAACATGAGGGCCAAGATGATCCTTAATCGATCACCTGCATTATGGTTAAGAAGCAAATAGATCAGCCCTTTTCTGATGCCATCTGGCGACTACCTTTTTCAACCAGTCAATATGACTGGAACAAATTATGTAAGGGGTCACATTTCTGCTAAACCCTTTCCCTATTAGAGACAGTTTATGAGGCCTATGCAACAGACGATTTAGGAAAAGATTGTCACCAAAAGAACAATTGCTCCTTATGAGAAAGTTATCCTTTTGCCACAATGTTTGATAAATAATTATACTTTGAATGAGTGTGGCAATAGCTCATGTATAGGAATTTGGGGTCTTTCATGTTGATACCACTTTTTTTGCGGGAAACGACGTCGCTCCATTGACGTTACGCCAAGATGAAGTGTAACGGAAATGACGTCACGTCCTTCTTTGGCTACGATACAGTCAAACTTTAGGTTCGGGCGTAGAAGGCTAATGCTGTCGGGTTTTTTACGAACGGGAAAACATATTTCTTACAGATTTCCATTTAGTTTTAACTTTTCGTACAAATGTTTATTCCCACATAACACAGCATTTTAATGATCTTAAATATCTATTTAAAAAAAAAATGATTAAAAAGACGACAATAATTTTCAATCCGTGTTTTTCCTCTCATTTTATACATACCCAAAATACCGATTTTAAAAAAAATGATTAAAAAGACGACAGTAATTTTCAATCCGTGTTTTTCTGCTCATTTTATACATACCCAAAATACCGATTTAAAAAAAAATGATTAAAAAGACGACAATAATTTTCAATCTGTGTTTTACGTCTGCCTTTTATACATATCCAAAATGGCGGCCCCCATGGATTTTTCCAGTTTCATTTCAGAAAGCTTCATGGGTTATTGAAAAAAAAAAAAAAAAAAAAAAAAATCTCACACCCGTTAACTATAAGCGAAAAAACCCATTCATGGGTTTTTTTCGTATTAAACTTTTTAAAATTCATTCTATGTAGTATAAAACTTTTTACAATTCATTCTATGTAGTATTAAACTTTTTACGATTCATTATATGTAGTATTAAACTTTTTACGATTCATTCTATGGAGTATAACACTTTTTACGATTCATTTTATGTAGTATAAAACTTTTTACGATTCATTCGATGCAGTGTAGCATTAAACTTTTTACTTTTCATTCTATGTAGTATAAAACTGTTTACGATTCATTATATGTAGTATTAAACTTTTCACGATTCATTCGATGTAGTATTAAAATGTTTACGATTCATTCGATGTAGTATTAAACTTTTTATTATTCATTCTATGTAGTATAACTTTTTACGATTCATTCGATGTAGTGTAGCATTAAACATTTTACTTTTCATTCTATGTAGTATAAAACATTTTACTATTCATTATATGTAGTATTAAAATTTTTACGATTCATTATATGTAGTATAAAACTTTTTACGATTCATTGTATGTAGTATTAAACTTTTTACGATTCATTATATGTAGTAATTAACTTTTTACGATTCATTATATGTAGTATTAAACTTTTTAAAAATTCATTCTATGACTAATTAAACTTTTTACTATTCATTATATGTAGTATTAAACTTTTTAAGATTCATTATATGTAGTATTAAACTTTTAACGATTCATTCTATGTAGTATTAAACTTTTTACGATTCATTCGATGTAGTATTAAACTTTTTACTATTCATGCTATGTAGTATTAAACTTTTTACGATTCATTATATGTAGTATTAAACTTTATACGATTCATTCTATGGAGTATAAAACGTTTTACGATTCATTTTATGTAGTATTAAACTTTTTACGATTCATTTGATGTAGTGTAGCATTAAACATTTTACTTTTCATTCTATGTAGTATAAAACTTTTTACGATTCATTATATGTAGTATTAAAATTTTCACGATTCATTCGATGTAGTATTAAAATGTTTACGATTCATTCGATGTAGTATTAAACTATTTACTATTCATTCTATGAAGTATTACACTTTTTACTATTCATTCTATGTAGTATTAAACTTTTTACTATTCATTCTATGTAATATTAAGCTTTTTACTATTCATTCGATGTGGTATTTAACTTTTTACTATTCATTCTATGTAGTATTAAACTTTTTAAAATTCATTCTATGTAGTATAAAACTTTTTACAATTCATTCTATGTAGTATTAAACTTTTTACGATTCATTATATGTAGTATTAAACTTTTTACGATTCATTCTATGGAGTATAACACTTTTTACGATTCATTTTATGTAGTATAAAACTTTTTACGATTCATTCGATGCAGTGTAGCATTAAACTTTTTACTTTTCATTCTATGTAGTATAAAACTGTTTACGATTCATTATATGTAGTATTAAACTTTTCACGATTCATTCGATGTAGTATTAAAATGTTTACGATTCATTCGATGTAGTATTAAACTTTTTATTATTCATTCTATGTAGTATAAAACTTTTTACGATTCATTATATGTTGTATTAAACTTTTTACGATTCATTCGATGTAGTATTAAACTTTTTACTATTCATTCTATGTAGTATACAACTTTTTACGATTCATTATATGTAGTATTAAACTTTTTACGATTCATTCGATGTAGTATTAAAAGTTTTACTATTCATTCGATGTAGTATTAAAATTTTTACTATTCATTCTATGTAGTATAAAACTTTTTACTATTCATTATATGTAGTATTAAACCTTTTACGATTCATTCGATGTAGTATTAAACTTTTTACGATTCATTCGATGTAGTATTAAACTTTTTACGATTCATTCTATGTAGTATAAAACGTTTTACTATTCATTATATTTAGTATTAAACTTTTAACGATTCATTATATGTAGTATTAAACTTTTTCAAATTTGTTAGCTAATACCAATCTTTCGTTTTTAACACTAGTGAAACCAGAATGATTTACATTATTAACTTAAAAACTACACTAAATAGTAAATACATTGGTAGTTCATATTCTAACGCCACGATGGGTGTTCCTCGTGTCAAATTGATTAACAATTCTGAGCTTTTCGATCCAATTTCAATCCGTATAGGTGCATTTCTTGTCATATGAATTCGGTAGGGTTTAATATTTTCTGAAGAAATATCTTTAAGAGACCTTGCACACGTCCACACAATTTATTTCATGTAATTCAGCTGAAATAAGGATACATTTATTACGCTATTTTGAGTTACTACAAATAATGAATCGTAAAAAGTTTAATACTACATAGAATGAATCTTTACTATACTGCCTCATACTTTTTAAGAGATTTTAAACAAATTAAAAACAGATATAAAAAGCATAGTATATATTTGAGCCGTTTCACGAGAAAACAAACATTATGGTCTCTTCATAATGTATCGACCCAGGCTAATCCGGGCCGACATATTCTGTCTCAGTGGGACAGAGGTATAGAGTAATGATTCCTGAAACAGAAAATATACAGGGGGCGAACAGTGTATATCCGGGTTAGCCTTGGTCTATACATTACGCAGAGCCCATTATGTTGGCTTTCTCGTGGAACGGCTCATTTGTTTCTCTTGATGTTCATAGGAAGAGCAATGGTGTGGTTAATTATGATATAATTGAAGAACGTTGTGGAATCTCTCCAAGTTATCGGCAACAGATTTTGGACGACTCCCATAGCCAGGCGTGTCATGTGGGCGCTGCTATATTTACGTCGAAATAGTGCCGTTTGTATACCCCGTGTGTGTCGCAGGCAGACTCGATATAACAACAACCCCTATATATACACGTTGGAGGAGTATTATAAGCATGTAATAACGATCCCATTCTTCGATCACCTGTTGGGTAATTTGGGGTATTGTTGATGCTTGAATTAAGAAATTTAACCTTATTTTAACATTGAGAATAACAGGGACTACAAATAGAAGAACAGTGATATCTTAAAAAAGTCCAGTTAAAAAAAAAAAAATTAAACGAAGGGATGAAATGCACAAACCGCTTAAAAACGTTCTATTTCAATAAACCACTGATATTTCTGTGTATCATATTTTCATATGTTTACAACATTCCATTAGAGATATACTTTTATATCTTGCTCTCAGATGTTTTAAACATCGCCATTTTTACGGTGTCAGATGAAATATCCGAAGCTTAAAATAGTGGGTAGACAGCCAGTGTAATGTTGCGAACAATTCGTGTAAACACGGTAGGTGAACTGCCGCCATGATAAAGGCGTTTACTCCCAGCTTCAATATTGCGATGCGATGTTATATTTGGAGAATTCTAAGGTTAAATGTCAATATTTTCTTTTTAATTTTATTGTAGACACATTGTCCATGATGTGTGCTTTGGAGACATACTAAATGCTAGAGATTGCGCAAACTACTTCAACTTTTGAACACAGCAAGCTGTATGTATGGTCACTGCATGTATATTTAGACGACACAAGTGTGACTGTAAAGAGGACAGTATTCGCACCACTATCGTTCAGAGTGTAGAAGAAAACAAAACTGTTTCTTTCAGAGCGACTAGAACCTCGTTTAAGATCTTTGGTATGACTCGACCGGGGATTGAATCCTGGTTTTCTGCACTCGAAGCAGACACATTTCCAGTGCGAAACCGAAGCTATTACATTTTGTATTTCAAGAAAAGTTTAACGATTTAAGGTGAAAATAATTTCAATTGCTAAAAAATAATGTAAACGTCTCAAGCTTTCTAGAGTGTGGGATGAACGATTACCAGGATACAGACGCCTTCTAACGTCTCACCAACTAGAGTGTGGGATGAACAATTACCAAGATACAGCCGCTTTCTAACGTCTCAACCTTACTAGAGTGTGGGATGAACGATTACCAAGATACAGACGCTTTATAACGTCTCAACCTTACTAGAGTGTGGGATGAACGATTACCAAGATACAGACGCCTTCTAACGTCTCAACCTTACTAGAGTGTTGGATGAACAATTAACAAGATACAGACGCCTTCTAACGTCTCAATCTTACTACAGTGTGGGATGAACGATTACCAAGATGTAGACGCTTTCTTACGTCTCAACCTAACTAGAGTGTGGGATGAACGATGACCAGGATACAGACGCTTTCTAACGTCTCAACCTTACTAGAGTGTGGGATGAACGATTACCAAGATACAGACGCTTTCTAACGTCTCAACCTTACTAGAGTCTGGGATGAACAATTACCAAGATACAGACGCCTTCTAACGTCTCAACCTTACTAGAGTGTGGGATAAACGATGACCAAGATACAGACGCTTTCTAACGCTTCAACCTTACTAGAGTGTGGGATGCAGACGCCTTCTAACGTCTCAACCTTACTAGAGTGTGGGATGAACTATGACCAAGATACAGACGCCTTCTAACGTCTCAATCTTACTACAGTGTGGGATGAACAATTACCAAGATACAGACGCCTTCTAACGTCTCAACCTTACTAGAGTGTGGGATGAACGATGACCAAGATACAGACGCTTTGTAACGTCTCAATCTTACCAGAGCGTGGGATGAACAATTACCAAGATACAGACGCTTTCTAACGTCTTAACCTTACTAGAGTGTGGGATGAACAATTACCAAGATACAGACGCCTTCTAACGTATCAATCTTACTACAGTGTGGGATGAACGATTACCAAGATGTAGACGCCTTCTAACGTCTCAACCTTACTAGAGTGAGGAATGAACGATTACTAAGATACAGACGCCTTTTAACGTCTCAATCTTACTACAGTGTGGGATGAACGATTACCAAGATGTAGACGCCTTCTAACGTCTCAATCGTACTACAGCGTGGGATGAACGATTACCAAGATGTAGACGCCTTCTAACGTCTCAACCTTACTAGAGTGAGGGATGAACGATTACTAAGATACAGACGCCTTCTAATGTCTCAATCTTACTACAGTGTGGGATGAACAATTACCAAGATACAGACGCCTTCTAACGTCTCAATCTTACTACAGTGCGGGATGAACGATGACCAAGATACAGACGCCTTCTAACGCCTCAATCTTATTAGAGTGTGGGATGAACGATTACCAAGATACAGACGCCTTCTAACGTCTCAACCTTACTAGAGTGTGGGATGAATGATTACCAAGATACAGACGCCTTCTAACGTCTCAACCGTACTAGAGTGTGGGATAAACGATTTCCAAGATACAGACGCTTTCTAACGTCTCAACCTAACTAGAGTTTGGGATGAACGATTACCAAGATATAGACGCCTTCTAACGTCTCAACCTTACTAGAGTATGGGATGAATGATTACCAAGATATAGACGCCTTCTAACACCTCAACCTTACTAGAGTGTGGGATGAACGATTACCAAGATATAGACGCCTTCTAACGCCTCAACCTTACTAGAGTGTGGGATGCAGACGCCTTCTAACGTCTCAACCTTACTAAAGTGTGGGATGAACGATGACCAAGATATAGACGCCTTCTAACGCCTCAACCTTACTAGTAGTCCAGTCAGAACATACTTGAACATTAAACTAATTGCAACAGAAATGATTTAATTAAATAAAATGAAGTTTATAGAATAACAACATATTAAAAATCTACAAAAATCTACGCAGCCATAATTGAAACAAATGACTTTGAACCCCAAGATGGATTAGTCTGCAAAACGAATTTCAACAGATAAACACAAAACAATCAATGATATGAGGTAAGTGTTTATAATTTGTTCACCTTTATTGCTGGAGTAAATATTAATATTCTTGTCAATGGTACATTGGAAACTTGTAAAAGTATGGTATGTAGCTAAATGCAAATTGTCATGGGTTTTCGAGGGCTCTTAGAAAAGTTATAATATATATGAGTATTCAATGGGTTTACATAAATACTGTTACATATTTAACTGTTTAATTAAACATTAATGATACTTAATGTTTATCTGTTTAGTTTTATAATAGTTAACAATGTCTCTAAAACACACAAAAAACATACATATGTATGCTCATGTACGAAGAACATTCATTGGAAAATTACTAATCTCAATATATATTTGTTTGTTTGTTTAGGTGTTTTACGCCACTTTCAACAATTATTCCTAATACTTAGCCCACAACCCAAGGAGGGAAAGCCATCATTACCATTTATAAAGTATTTGGTATGACCCGGCCGGGGATTGTACTGGTGACGTCCCGTATGTGGGGCATACCCTCTACCATTACACCACATATGTAACCTATTGTTGCGTAATCTGCCTTGCCAGGAAGAAACTTGAGAATAATGAATATGTTGTGTATATATCTGTGTGTCCATCTGTCTGTGTAGTGGATAGAGCATTTACCTCGGGTTCGATTCCGAGTTGAAAAAGCGTCTATATGAGGGAAAGGGTTAATGTAAAGAGAAATGTAGACTAATATTCTATTCAAATATGATCATTTAGTGAACTCAAATATTTAAAAAAATGTTTCATTGAGGTTTCAATTTGTTTTCAGATGGAAAACGATACCTGTATTATTTGTATGGAAGAAAATGGTTCCCAAAAAGCAAAACATAGCAAAAAAGGACGCATTGGTGTAAATGAAGCCAGTACTGGGAGATGAAACAGTTTGATTTCGTTTCCTGGACAATTTGTGCATGTAGAGTGTCGGAAACGGTACTGCAATATTGAATTTATTAAATCTGACAAAAGTTCTAAAAGATGAAGAATCAAATAAAATTAGAGTTCTCAGATCTGGCAGTGATTCCTTTAGCTTTAAAGACAAATGTTTGTTTTGTGGACAAACAGCAAAGATACACGGAAATAAGAGGAGTGATGATGTTTATGCTGTGCGAACATTAGATTTTCAAAAAAGTATAGAACAATTGTGCATCAAACGTTCGGATGATTGGGCACATGGCTCTACATTTGCCGAAATATGTGATGTTTATAAACTTTATACAGATCATATGTCGAAGCAATACAAAAATCCTGTGATTGTTTTAGATTGATATGTCTGGGCCGTCAATAAAAGATATAGCACATATTAGACGTTCACATGATATATTTTGCACAAATGTTCATTTCAAAGAAAGTACTCCGTTTAAAGGAAAGAAAGACAAAATTCTATCAAACCCAGAAAATAAACAACAATGTATTAACATGCTTGGAACCAGATTAAGTGTCAATTGTCGTGTGTGTCATGCCAGAGATGATGCACATGTTTTGATTGTCAAAACAACCATTGACAATGCAAAGAAAAGCAAAACTGTACTGGTAGGTGAAGACACTGATCTTTTGATATTACTCTGCTATTATGAAAATTTAGAACACTGACATACTATTTAAATCCGGATCAAAGCAGCAGATCAGTAGTTGTTCAAGAATTTGGGACATAAAGAAAACAAAACTAGTTCTAGGACAAACAATGTGTAAACTTCTGCCTTTTATTCACGCTTTCACAGGATGACACCTCTTCTAAAATCAATGGAATTGGTAAAGGGATGGCCCTAAAACGGTTAATCACTGACAAACAGTTTCAGTCATATGCAGAGGTATTTCATAAAAGTAGTGATACAACTGAAATACTAAGAGCTGGTGCAAACGAAATGATTGCTCTTTTAGATGGTCACGAATCAGAAGGATTAGATTTACTGAGGTTTTGGAAGTTTGCAAGGAAAGTAACACTATGAGAAACATGTGTTCAAGTTCATTCTATTCCTCCAACATCAGCAGCAGCAAAATACCACTCTATGAGAGTGTATTACCAAGTCCAATGCTGGACAAATGACGACACTGACTTATTGCCTACTGAGTGGGGTTGGTATGATAAAAACAATCAACTCTTTCCATTTAAAACTGATTTAGCACCAGCAACAGAAAGCTTATTGAAAGTTATCAAATGCCACTGTAAAGTAAACTGTGACTCAAAAAGATGTACATGTAGAAAACTCGGACTTGAGTGTTCAGTTGCCTGCGGTGAATGTCGTGGTATTCAATGTACAAACGTTTCAATTATAGACGTACCTAAGATCATATTTGTGGATGAACATGTGTAATGAATGATTAAGCAAACTGTGGATAAGTGTAGTTTTTTTTTAGAAAGTGTTCATGTCTTTAACCTTTTACTGAATAGATGACTTTTGAAACCGCAGCTGCAAACAGCTTTTGACAAAACAATAGGAATATAAGAAATTTTTCAGAGAGTAATTTGTCATTCTCTTATATGTTTTTCAACTGTCCATTTTAGCCAAACATATGTTCTGTATGTTTACTATTTTCCTCATTGTTTCCAAAGCAGAAATATCCTAGCAGGTGAACAGTCAATGCTGTCCATATATTTCCAGTCATTCCTACATTGTTGAATCTATCATTGTAGTTATATTAGAGACTAGTCTGTAAGTTCTTAAAGTAATAAGTATATCTCCCTATACCCTTAGTATTGCGTCATTCCTACATTGTTGAATCTATCATTGTAGTTATGTTAGAGACTAGTCTGTAAGTTCTTAAAGTAATAAGTATATCTCCCTATATCCTTAGTCTTGCGTCATTCCTACATTGTTGAATCTATCATTGTAGTTATATTATTAACTAGTCTGTAAGTTCTTAAAGTAATAAGTATATCTCCCTATATCCTTAGTCTTGCACTATACTGTTTTTCCCCGATGTGCTGATTTAAATGCATTATCTTTGATAATATTATGAAGCAAAATGATATATTTTGAAATTTTGAAGAACTGTTTATAGACAGTGTTGAAAACATTGTAGGTAAAGTGGAAATTGCTCCTTTTGTCAGCAATGTTTTGTTTTAATACGGGAGTCAAAACATATACATTTCGGACAAATTTAAACCATCCTTGAATAGCTATTGAGTATGCGAAATTATTAAAATCCGGGACAAAATGTGAAACAGGGTTGAAAAGGTACGTTTTGTAAGAGCAATGTCCTCTTTTTCTACAATGTTTTTAATATTTGTCTTCAGGTGTGAGTTAGTCAGCCTGTTTGTCTTCTGCACAAGCCTTTGCTCAAATTGATTGATTGCTTCTGTATCTAAGTTACGTTATGGCCATGTTTAGTGTTATGTGTATGCCTGCTTGCACAAGTGGGTGGGGTAAGATATACCTCGAAGTATGCTCACAAATGTCTATAAATTGATATAAAAGTAGTAAAATCATTTTTTATAAATTCATGTTATATTCAGATTACATGTGTGTTAGATATATGTAAAAACTAAGGTACAATGTTCACTTAAATGTGTTCTTTGCATAGATACATAAAAACATTATGTTGAAAACAGTTGGTGTTTTCTACCTTTTGGGTTATCATATAAACAAGGGAAATATACTAATTTCCCCTCTGTAGATTTTTGTAGATTTTTTACCAGTGATGGTATAGGTATCACTATCAAAAAACAATAATATCATTTCTGTTGCAATTAGTCTGATGTTGAGCCCATTTTCCCCACTTACTGACTGGACTATAGAGTGTGGGATGAATGATTACCAAGATATAGACTCCTTCTAAGGTCTCAACCCTTCTAGAGTGTGGGATGAACGATTACCAAGATATAGACGCTTCCTAACGTCTCAGCAGCAGACAACTTTTGAAGGCATTGTGATAAGAGGAGAAATTTCTCAAAACAAACACTTTTCTCATTTTCCATAATGTTTTAAACTTGTTTTGCAATAATACCTTCATTTATAAAGATTGTTCCTGAATTTGCCTTTATGTTTGCAATACTTTGTTGTATGTGGGAAAGGGTTACTCTCCGGCTGACAGTCTTCGATCCTGACATTTTGTAAAGATACTCTTATAACTTAAAACTAGTTTAGTAGACCGAACGGGGCTTGGTACGGATCTCTCCACTTTCAATTCAATTAAATTCAATTTGTTATTCAAGTATAAAGGCCTCCGGCCCATGTACATTTATATTTACAACATCATATAATAAGAATGACATACTTAGGATGATTATAAGCTACAGAATAGTTTCAAGATATCTTAGACGTTAATATTGTTAAATAATGAATGTGTAAGACACGCTCGTAATCATTATATACATGTTATTCAGTAATGTAGGAATCTAGCCCATTATTCATAAGTTTCATGCACCACATGATACATTCATAATGTAATCAACACCTGAGCCGAACAACGAGAAAACAAACATTGTGGATTCTGCTTAAAGAATCAACCCGGACCAGCCTAAGCATACCGCACAGGCTAACCCGGACAGACACTTTTCGCCTCCTGTAGATTTTCAGTATTATTCATCATTAATATATACCTCTATCCCCCTGAGACGGAATGTGTCTGCCCGGATTAGCCCGCACGATACATTGCGCTGAGTCCATAATGTTGGTTTTCTCGACGAATGGCTCACGTAAAAATCATATTAAAAATATTATTTAGTTCAAATGCCCCAATTCCTCTTCTTCTTCTTTTCTTCTTCTTCTTCTTCTTCTTCTTCTTCTTTTCTTCTTCTTCTTCTTCTTCTTCTTCTTCTTCTTCTTCTTCTTCTTCTTCTTCTTCTTCTTCTTCTTCTTCTTCTTCTTCTTCTTCTTCTTCTTCTTTTCTTCTTCTTCTTTTTTTCTTCTTCTTCTTCTTCTTCTTCTTCTTCTTCTTCTTCTTCTTCTTCTTCTTCTTCTTCTTCTTCTTCTTCTTCTTCTGCTTCTTCTTCTTCCTCTTCTTCTTCTTCTTCTTCTTCATCTTCTTCTTCTTCTTCTTTTTCTTCTTCTTCTCCTTCTTCCTCTTCTGTTTCTTCTTCTCCTTCTCCTTCTTATTCTTCTTTTTCTTTTACGCATGGTTAAACATAGGATTAATCATGTAGGGATATTTAATAGTTTGAGAGAGCAGTCATTTGAGATTTGAATGTCTATAATGACTTCGGTGTGGCGTATGACAACCCGTGTTACAATTTACTCATTTGAAATATATATCTCTAAGTTTGAGAGATATCTCTATAACATAGAGAGATATCTCTATAACATAGAGAGATATCTTGTTTTTTAGAATATATCTTTTAATTAAAGAGAAACCTCAATGAGACAGATAGATATCTCCCTATCTTACAAAGATATCATTCTAGCCAAGATAGATATCCCTCTATCTTGAAGAGATATCTCTCCATAGTAGTGAGATATGTCTCAATCTTACAGAGATATCACTCTATGGAATATTTCATGTTCCTTTAGAGCGCTATCTCTTTAACATATATATCTTTAGCATCGCTTCCGATTGAGCTACCAGGATGTGCTTTTCGACATATACTGTTATGCCTTCTGTGGAGAGAAACGTCGGAGAGAATGTTGACCTTGGCTTTAATAATTTGACATATTTAGTATGTAAAAAACATGTCCAGCTATAATTCGATCTTCAAAGTGACATACTCCCTTTAACCGTATAAGTTAAGCACGGGTTTATATATAAAACACAATACAAACACAACACAACGAAATGAAATATAGTATTTATATCTAGTACAAACATACTAATATTTAAGTGTATAAACTTTATAATATATTATAATCCGTAAACCATAACACGGGACAACGAAATAAAAAACGAAATAGAAATAAAAAGTTATGGTTAAACATGTAAGTTTATACACTTAAGTTGTGTTATGGTTCACGGGTTTGGGTGTATATACATTGTCATAGGCAGTCAACATATATATTATATTTCATTTGTCACGGATCACCTGGGGAATAACATGTAAGTTTATACATTTAAATATTAATATGTTTTTACTAGATATAAATACTGTATTGTGTTTTATGCCGCTTTCAACAATGTTCTGTAATATCACGGCGTTTATAATTTACCAGTACTACTGGTCAATATATCCTGACACCAGCGAATCAATCGTAATGCCAAACTAACAATCCTAAGCGTCAAAGCGAGAAAGCCATTGCTACCATTTTAAAGTCTTTGTTATGTCCCGACCGGGGTTCGAACCCGCGACGTGCCGCAACTAACAGTACACCAGCGAGGCCGTGTTTCAAAACAAGCGCTAGCTCAGTAACGACGAGGGGTATCAACACAACGGTCGTTAGTTATGGTTGCAAGTTGTTTCAGTAAAATGTAATATATGGATAACTGGTGCAGCCAAGCAATGATATACATGGTTATGTGAACTTGCCCCCGTGATATTACTGAAAAGCTGCTAAATCGCCATTACACTGCAATATATCAATGTTTTTAATTTAATTCATTTATATGCCGTACTCCAATAAACTTTTCAAGCTGTGTGTACTGGTGTATTGGATAAACACATCCGACTGAATTCTAAAATATGTACATTCGGTATGATCGTGAATGTTCGAAAACATCATAGGAAGTAACCTATATTTAGAAATACATTTTCTAATTATTTATTTATTTATTGGGGTTTTACGCCACTTCCAACAATTTTCAGTTATATCACGGCGTTTTCTGGGTTTGTTACGAGTACATGCACTACTGGTACATTTATCCTGACAACAGCCAGTCAGTCGTAATGCTAACCCTGCAACTCAGACCGCCAAGGAGAGAGGCCATTACTTCTATTTGTTTAAGTCTCTGGTATGACCCGGATAGGGATCGAACCCGCGACCTCCCGCACTCGATGCGACGGTCAACCATAACGTCACCGAGGCGGTATATTTTCAAATGCAATGGTCTAACCAATGATAAGGCTTGTCCAATGTCAGTTTATTTGTGCAATGCCATTTTAAAGGAAGCTTTTGAATATCAAAAAAGTGTTTTGATTGCACCTATACGAATGAAATGTCGTTTACGGCAAGCAGAATGACATCACTCATTTTTGTTCTTTTTTCCTTAAAATATGATATAATACATGTATAAAAAACATAGATAGTGTTTCATTTTGTGAAGATGCTATGTCAAATTCGACGGTTTGATAATGGTGTAGATATTATTATTCTTACTAAGTCACCGACCGAGCTTCAAATCGCCACGATTATTGTACCAAGTCGGGCCAAGAACTATCTCGATGATTGAAAGCATGCCAAAGTAATTCGCTGCACGTATGTTGGAAATGACGAAACTGTATAAAAGGTCGTCTCAAATTGACCCTGTACGATTATCGGGTCAGACATTCACTGTGCTCTGGATTCATTATTATGCTGATGTATGGGGTGTATTTATCATCAAACATTTAGTCACTGTGCTCTGGTTTTATTATTATGCTGATGTATGGGGTGTATTGATCATACAACATTTATTCACTGTGCTCTCGCTTCATTATTATGCTGATGTATGGGGTGTATTGATCATCCAACATTAAGTCGCTGTGCTCTGGCTTCATTATTATGCTGTGGTATGTGGTGTATTGATCATCCAACATTTAGTCACTGTGCTCTGGCTTCATTATTATGCTGTGGTATGGGGTGTATTGATCATCCAACATTTAGTCACTATGCTCTGGCTTCATTATTATGATGTGGTATTGGGTGTATTGATCATTCAACATTTAGTCACTGTGCTCTGGCTTCATTATTATGCTGTGGTATGTGGTGTATTGATCATCCAACATTTAGTCACTGTGCTCTGGCTTCATTATTATGCTGTGGTATGGGGTGTATTGATCATCCAACATTTAGTCACTGTGCTCTGGCTTCACTATTATGATGTGGTATTGGGTGTATTAATCATTCAACATTGAGTCGCTGTGCTCTGGCTTCATTATTATGCTGTGGTATGGGGTGTATTGATCATCCAACATTTAGTCACTGTGCTCTGGCTTCATTATTATGATGTGGTATTGGGTGTATTGATCATTCAACATTTAGTCACTGTGCTCTGGCTTCATTATTATGTTGTGGTATGGGTTGTATTGATCATCCAACATTTAGTCACTGTGCTCTCGCTTCATTATTATGCCGTGGTAAGGGGTGTATTGATCACCTAACATTTAGTCATTGTGCTCTGGCTTCATTATTATGCTGTGGTATGGGGTATAATGAACATCCAACATTTAGTCATTGTGCTCTGGCTTCATTATTATGCTGTGGTATGGGGTGTATTGATCATCCAACATTTAGTCACTGTGCTCTGACTTCATTATTATGCTTTGGTATGGTGTGTATTGATCAGTGACTAAATGTTGGATGATCAATACACCCAATACCACAGCATAATGAATAATGAAGAGTGACTAAATGTTGGATGATCAATACACCCCATACCACAGCATAATAATGGTCACTGTGCTTCAGTATTATGCTGTGGTATGGGGTGTATTGATCATCCAACATTTAGTCACTGTGCTCTGGCTTCATTATTATGCTGTTGTATGGGATGTATTGATCATCCAATATTTAGTCACTGTGCTCTGGCTACATTATTATGATGTGGTATGAAGTGTATAGATCATCCAAGATTTAGTCACTGTGCTCTCGCTTCATTACTATGCTGTGGTATGGCCTGTATTGATTATCCAACATTTAGTCACTGTGTTCTGGCTTAATTATTATGCTATTGTATAGGGTGTATTCAATATCCAACATTTACTCTTTATTATAATGCTGTTGTATGCGTTGTATTGATTATCCAACATTTAGTCACTGTGCTCTGGCTTCATCATCATGCTGTTGTATGGGGTGTATTTATCATTCATCAAACATTTAAGCACTGTGCTCTGGCTTTATTAGTACAAATGTATGCTGTATGGGTGTATTTATCATCCAACATTTGGCACGGACACGTCACACGAAAGCTTACTTTCGGATGTGTTCAAATTGAAGGCAGTAACGATCAACAGTTTAATTATATGTATATTATTTTTGTATTGCGGATGTAGATGGTAACCGTCAGTGTCATAAGTTTGAGATATGCTTACTTGCAATTAAATGCTAATTAATACCAATTAGCGGAGTTATGCGAGTAGAATGTGTCCGGCATACCCTGTATAAATTAACTGTAGATTTCAGACGTTGGCAGTTCGGTGTTATCATTTCTTATTCTTGTTTAAACATCTCTTCGTTAAACTTTGAAACTTTTAGTTGGCTTGGTATTCGCTTTTATTATGCTACAGTTGCAGATGCCCACAGCAATAGTTTTTAGCAGGGAAATGATTAAAACGGAGTCTGTTACACTATTTAATAATTATTATACTTTCATTTAAAGTCGTCTTGTTCAAATGTATTATTGTATGCGTACTATAGTAAATAACAACTTTTCCAGGACACAGGATCGTCACAGATGGGTTGTGTTTAGTGCCGCTGTAGCGGTGGCGTTTTTCAATTACGGAATTCCACTCACGATGGGCTCAATGTTCGTTAGCATGTTGGTCACGTTTAACGCTGGGAGACCCAAAACCGCCCTTGTACAATCTCTCGTAATTACATTCTGCTTTGGATTTGGTAAATATTATAAGTTAACCCTTTTCAGTATATAAACTCCTTTCGTCGCATGTGCAGCAGACATTAATTTATGAGAAATTTCTCATTTTGCCACACGGTAAAAGCCTGATGAAGGTCGCTAATACTTTTAAGTAACTTTCCAGATAAGTAAAACTATGTAATCATAGCGTTTCAGTAATGTTTAAGTTATATCACGGCGATTCCTATCGTCAAACAAAATCACAACCACAAGCTCTAAGGAGGGAACTCAAATAATAAAAAAAAACTTATCTTATACGATTGTAGAAACATGTGTTATATTCTAATGAAAAGGTCACTGCGCGTAAGTATAGCTGCAGAGTCACGTGATCGATATATGTATTTTAAAACACGTTCATAGTATACAGGGTATATAGGGTTGAATTATCACCGTAATAGCATTGTGTTAATCTTTTAAAAGATATATAGAATATCTACGGGATTTTTTAAAAGCTATTTTTTAAGTTTTGATAAAAAGAATCTCTGAGATGTAATGTCTCATGAAAATGTTCATAGCTCTAGATAAGAAGAGTATTTCACATTCCAAGATCCTTATTTGACCATTAAACCCTATGTTTTGGGTACTTAAAATAATCGATTCTTTTGAGTACCAATAATATAGGGTTCAATTTTGTCATAAATGAGATATTTATAGAAAAAATACCATTATAGTCCTCTGATGTTTTGGTTATTTAAACATGAACTATCATACCTTCCTATTGTGTTTTCGAGAGAGAATACGGAGTAGTGCAGATTAATCCTTGTTTTACTTTTCAAAATAATTCTTGCTCACACAGATTCCATAGTTATTGGCCTGGGGCTTTAGCCCCTGGTCATAGTAGATAAACAATTTCTCGGAGTTGGCTGTCTGCATATTGCTGTAAACATACAACGCACTTTAGGGTGAGACTGCGCGATTTTTAACACTCCCTTTTCATGAAAATATAGATAGACACATATATTTAGATAAATAACACAAAATAGGATAATACATATTTACATATATTTAGACAGATATCAAGTTTTCAACACTCTTTTTTGATGAAAATATAAATAGAAACTTATAACATCTACAGTATAGAATAATACACAGATATATATACATATAGGATAATATACAGATACTGAAAATACTTTTCGCGGGGAAATAATGCATGATAATGCATGTAATTTCTTCTTATACAATAACATTGTTTAATCTATTTTTCCTTTCTTCATTAGCTTTTATGTAGTATACGGCATTTAATGCTTTTATATTTGAACTGTTTAACAACTGAATCAATTTTAACATACTAGGATTTTGGTAGTAATACATTTTTATATATATTTTTCTCAAATCAGTATAAACAAATGGTTAGAAATTAATGCGCCGAGAGGTCAAATATTGAAGGTAACGGAAAAGTACGACTATGTTCGAGTATTTACGGAGATTGTCCAATTCAGTTTAAATGGTGTCATTTGCCATTGTGGATTTTACCATTATGTTTTGCCTTCTACATTTCTTTTTATATTCTGAAATTTCAAATTCCATAATATATTTTACAAAAAGAAAAATCAGTTTGCGAAAATTCCCGGAAATTGCGACGAAAAATAAATGGTAAACAAAGAAGTCACGTGACAAATTCGCCGGGAGGTCAACTGTGAAAGTCTATTAGTCATCTTCCCGAAGTGAAAAGGAATATTAGGAACATTTACGGGCGTTGTCGATTTCAGTTTAAATAAAAGAAAATATCAGTTTAAAACCATATTTACGCCATTTCACTCGTCGGTTGTGTTGTTTAAATGTTTTCATAGTTTGACATAACAATATACATGTTATAAACAGACAAAGAAATTTGCGAACATTTCCGGAAAATAGCGACGAAGCAGATAGTGTACAAATAAACCAACTACCGACCGCTATGTTGGTCTTAGTCTGAAATAAAGGGATTTATATTTAAAACAGCGGTGGAGGAAAAGGTGGAGATGGTTAGCTTTGATAAACAAAGGAACTATGTTGATTAAAAATAGCATCCACACACTGACGCCTGATCGATTTCTTGCCTGAAGTGACTTTAAAGAAGACATCGTTTTCATACACGACTTTTGACACCCCACGATGACTAAATACTTTTATTTCACCGCAATGACATAACTCAAGTTATTTATCATAAAATACATTTATGTAGCATTGCTGTTTCCTCGCACCCAAACAATAAATTTCACACACAAATGCTACTTAACCCTGTGCTCCATAAATACACATTTTTCCAATCCCTTACCAGCACGCTATTAAAAATTGTCTAATAAGGGTTCAGAGTGCTCTTATCTTTCTGAACATTTGCTCCACTATTTTCCACTCTGTCCGTAAAAGTGGACTCAATCCATAACTGATACATGATGAATTAATGCTTTCAATGTGTGTGAGTAACACATGCTTATGGAATGCAGTGAATTTCTCTTCGTGAAACTTCTTATTTTTCATTCATTCACCTTGTTCTATAACTAGTTGTACGTAATAGTGTATGTCTTTTAATATGTTCATTATGTTAGTTGCTGTATCCAAGTGCTCCTATTTTCTTGTTTACCCAATACTACGCTAAATTACACTTATCAGTTTCGACTTCAACTGTCGTCATCCTTAAACAAGAAAGTAGGTATTCAATAAACTAGTGTTTTTGTGGTCCTGTAACCTAACTTTTTAGATCACCCGAGCCAAAGGCCCTAGATGATCTATTGAACTCACTCACTGTCCCGTAGCTCTCCTCAAAAACCACTGGCTGCAAGTTGATAAAACGTGGCATGAATGTTCCTTGCATGGCTTCACTTTTACAGTTGTTCACATAATTCCGTTCAGTGCAAAACCTGCTGTCAAATTGTCCTTTGATTCTTCATGTCTTAAATGTGTATACTTGTGAGCTCTAGCACCCAGTTGAGCGATGCCCAGGTGTCCTCCTGTTTTCCAATTGCCATTTTCATAATATTTACTATTTTTGATATGATATTTCAACTTCTTAACAATAAATAAATAAACATAAGCTGCAATTGTTATTTCCTTTGGCATTTTCCCTACTTCCCCAACCTTCCTGCAGCCCCCAAGCCGCTAGCACTTTCAGTGCTTTGATTAATTATTGCTGTAAACAATGAGTATTTTATTACTACACCATCTTCATTGATTTCTGATTGCTTGATTGATATTTTTATGCAACGCATCAATGTCGCCAGAAATCCATACTGCAGTTAAGCATAACACTTACATTAATTTATAGAAGTTGAAAAAAACAGTTATCATCTTCGGGGCATATTTGAACATCAGGGATTTATCATTTATCACATTTGTTTGTCAATGAAGAGAATGTCTTTCATTGAAATAGAATTGAAGCATTTCATTGTTTTGTAACGAAAATGTTCGGTATACGTTGCATTTGATATGCACATTGACATCACTGTTTCGAAGTGATGGAGTTTAGGGTTAGATATATAACACAAGTGGACCCCTTCAGGGTTGAGTATACTTTTCGATGAAGGGATCTTCTGCGTCTTTAGCCCGGCACGTTACATTGGTGGTAGCGGTGGGATGAAGACAACTGCCATACCGGAGTTGCCTTACCCATGGGTTTCCCAGGCCAAGACTCGGGACGAGTCTTCTCGGAGTGGGAAGTAGTGTAACAAAAATGTTCGGTATACGTTGCATTTGATATGCAAATTTACATCATCGTTTTGAAGTGATGGAGTTTAGGGTTAGATATATAAGACAAGTGGACCCCTTCAGGGTTGAGTATACTTTTCGCTGAAGGGATCTTCTGCGTCTTTAGCCCTGCACGTTACAGTTTATAACCAATCTCCATTCTAAGGTAGGTTGACCATACACACAGCCAACCAATTTTTGATCAGTAATGGAAATGAGCAATCTTGCCAATCATGAATCTTAATATGTATGCAGGTATATTGCTTTCATTAAGGACTAATTTTATGATTTGTGAATTCCACATAGATTTTTTAAGATGTTTTTGTCAGAATTTTTGAATTTTATTATTTGTCAATAAAACCACAAAACAGACAATTTGGTATTTGCATGCAATAACAAGTAATTTAACCTTACACCTCTTCAAGTCAACATTCGACACCTTTGCAGCAATCTACTTTTAAAACAATGAGAAAATGGTTAACTTGCTGGAGACATGAGTTTTCTCTTTTCTCAAACTCATATTAACTTGGTATCCTGATTATAATCATACTTTTACAAATGTTAAAATGTAGTCCAATATGTTAACAAAGTGGACCACTCTCGAAATACAATATCAACTAAACATTTAAATTTCATTGAAATTGTGGTATAATTTCAAACTTGATTTCGAACATAAACTGAACCCAACTACATGTTAATTTATTAATCTAATGACACATTTAGTGTTAAGTACGAAATTAATTGGATACGAAAGACTCGATTCGTAAACCATTCTCCTTCGCAGAGTTATCGTTCTTTACACTCACTTTAAAGGAAGAGAATATTCATTCAGTCATCTTTTTATAAAAATCAGTGTTATCTCAGTTTGTTCTTTTCTTCATTTGTTTCGAACCAAATAAACATTATAAATCATATATAATTAACTATTTTAGGGCGTGTACAATTCTTTGGAAGTTTTCCCCCGTGTGTCAATTTCTAAACATGTTACTATTACAGACATAAATTCAGAAATATTATATTAAATATTCACAAATAAAGACATGTATAGCGTATGTTGCAAGTCTAATCGGGGACGAGAAAAAACAATCGTAAACACCAGTAAACAATCTGCAATACTTGGTTAATCAAATACAAACTTAAAACATTGAAAACAGGAATTTATTTTGATATGTATCACAACTCGGTGTTTTTAAACAATCGCAACCGTAATATGTTCGAGGCATTTACATTAAATGTATCCTAATAATAACTCGTCCTTCCAATTGATTTCTGAAAAGCTTTTAAAAATATAAGTCGCCGGATCATGCCCGGCGACTAATAAGATACCGAAACAGCTGGCGGGGTATCTATATAACTTACCATTGCAGGTGTGATGAGTTTGTAAATATATCTTCTATCTTTACAACATATGCATTAAGACCCCTAATCCCCTGACGGGGTTGATATTTGTTATAACCTACAATTACAGTTTTAATGAGTGTGTAAATACATCTTCTATCTTTATAACATATGCATTAAGACCCCTAATCACCTGACGGCGTTGATATTTTATATAACCTTGTATTTCAGATGAAATGAGTGTATACATATATCTTCTATCTTTACAACATATGCATTATGACCCATAATCACCTGATGGCGTTGATATTTTGTATAACCTTGCATTTTAGATGAATGAGGGTATACATGTATTTTATATCTTTATAACATATGCAATAAGACACCGAATCACCTGATTGGGTTGCCATGTTTTATTTATTACTTACCATTTCAGGTGTTATGGCTCAGTACATGCAATCTATATCAGTATACCCTTCCATTTCAGGTATCGTGAGTGGGTATCTTATATCCAGATTTGGTATCAAAGTTATGAGTTATCTGGGTGCAGTACTTACAGCTGTTGGTTTACTATCCTCCTTCTTTGTAACCTCGATTTATCAACTATACGGGTCCATATCGGTGATTTCCGGTGAGCTATGCCTATTAATAACGACGTTCTTTTGCTTATCCACGTCTCTGAATGATGCCATATTTTCTTGATGAATGTTGTTGTATTGGGGTTTTACACCGTTTTCAACATTAGTTCAGTTATATCCAGTGGAGAGTTCACATATTTCTAATCACTGGGTAAACAAACAAGTACTATGCTAGGAAAAGTGCTTTGGCCAACGGCACCCACCATGACCGTCGAGCCACGACTGGGTATCCAACCCGGGACGCCCGGTTTAAATCCCCGAAGCTAACCTCTAGACCACGACGGATTGCTTTTGATTGATGATAAGTTGGATTTATGGGTCTTATTGCATACGCTAACAGTGAAGACTCAGATGAGCCAGAGGTCACGCTTGCATGAATGCATATTCTAAACTCTCAACCCACTTTCAGTCTTTATGTTGTATAGACATGCATGCATGTCCTAAACTCACAGCCCACTTGTATTTCCACTCATTGGTCTCTCACAAATGGGCTTAATAGTCTATGTGGAAATATAACCAGATGGCTAGAAATAATGTTGTTTGGAGGTAAATGAATTAAACTAGCTGAACTGTCTGCCGTAAACATAACTGAAATATCGTTGCAAATGGCGTTAACCTCCAATCAAGGACGTCTTCTTGCAATGACCAAAACGGCTCCCAATCATGATTTATATACGACCAAAAAACGGAGATGGATTTCGGCCCCAAGTCGCCAGACGCGATTTATATGCAATTGTGTTTACCATTTCGTGTAAAATGAAGTTGATTAGATTTACGCAGTTTTTAACAATATTTCAGTTATATCACGGCGACAGTCCATTTATTCATGATCTCTGTATACCTTTCTTACATTCAACAAATATGAACTAGAATATGGAAACTTTATGTAAAAGAAAGTACAAGAATAGTTTTGATGCAAATCATCAAAGACGCCGCGCATGCTTTTGAAGCATGACTTAAAGAAAGCAGATGCAGTTCAGTACATTTAAATAACCTGTGCAAGCAGACAGGATGTAAATATTTCGAACGAGAAGGCCAAATGTCACTTTATTTCAAACAAGCAAGAAGGCGAAGATGTGCCTATATTGCTACCATAGCCTATATAAAAAGGTTACCAAGAGCAGAAAGGGTCAATATTGAAATAGGGATTAAACGTTTTACATGCTACGATCTATGTGATATTCAGCACGTGAAGTGTAGTCGTGAAATGACAAGTTTAGTCCTGAAACCATTTGGTTTACGGTTTGCTCAACATTCACTGCAACTACAATGTGTCATACAAGCTGAAGTTTCTCAATCTTTGTTTACCAATAAAGTGTATTAAATCCTCTAACTAGATACATTAGATAAAAAAGCATAGGTGCTTAATATTAACATATATTAAGGTGTATTGCCTCTAGTTATAAGTTAAGTGTGACACAAGCTTAGGAAGGAGAGGTGGTAGTCTATTCTCCTTCCAGTTAAGCAGAAGTATGATAGCAAAAACGGAAGTATATAAAAAAATATACGAAGTAATTAGAATAGAAAAGAAAGATATGTATGATCAAGATTGAGCATTATGAAAGTTCAAATGTATAGTCAACATATAGCAAGAATTATTAAGTCTGTTTAGTTTGTTTGTAATGTCACTTTAATCGTTTTGAACATGCCAGTAGAAAACTGAAAAATAAACAAAAGAAAATGGTCAAGTCAGTTCCCCAAGAGCAAAGAGCGAACACCAGTTGGTACGAATCGTTCATCTCGAAAGAAACATGAAAAACCGGGTACAAATCCAACGAATTTTAGAAATCGGATGAAATCGTGAAAACATCGAAGTATTCATAGCGGAAGGAGGCAGAGACAACTTAATTACTCTAGGGAACCGATGACACATTGTCGTCTATTAAATAAGAATGACCAAAATCGCCAAGCTGCATTTACAAATAAAAGAACGGGTCACGTTACGGCCATGCGTATTGCATAGTTGGGTTAACGTTGTTTTTACAGTTTCTAGAATTATACTGTTATATGTAGTAATTAGAATGAATCATCATTGACTTTTTAAAGATTACCCATTTATTTAAAAAGTCTCAATATCGTAAATAGGCAAAAGCATCGCCAGAAACTTTTTTCTGAGCTTTGAATCGGGTCGTAAACCAAACTATAAAAAGGCGTAGCCTAGGGAAAGTTATTAAATACCCATTACATGTGTCTAAAGTTTTGTAATAACGGTAGAAGACATACGTATTCTGTATCTTGCTGTTTCTTAGATCAATTTATTTATTCATAAAGGTTGTTTTTTTCAAGCATATAAGAGAGTTTTTCTTAACAATAATAATGTTGGTTGCTCCCTTTTCGATGACGTCACCCCATGGTACAAAATTAAAACCCATCCCATACTGACGCCGCGCTTTCACGAGGCGTCAATAAGAATTGAATATAGTTGAAATCATTGTTGCTAATGGAAAAATGCTCATAAAGTCGTCTGCCTCATATGCTGCAGAATGCAAGTGGGAAAGGGTAATCGAACATTTCTTTTTCAGGTGCTGGTTTCAATATAATGTACGTGTGTGCGGTGTTAAGTATTGGGCGAACGTTTACTGGCAATCAGAAATCCATGGTGATTTCAGTACAGAGTGTCGGAACAGCCATTGCGGGACTGGTGTGGCCACATTTACTGAATTATTTACTCCACTCCTACGCTCTGAGGGGAACATTTCTTATATTAGGCGGTGTTCTCCTTAATAACATAGCATTTGCAATTGTCTTTGCTAAAAGTAAATCTGGACAAGGCCATCTGGAAAATGACATTAATGAAGCACAGAGTATTACACATACTAATAAAGCAACTGCACTATCAGAGACAAATGACGATGCTAAGGAACAAGACAGTAATGAGTCGATCGTTAACAATCTTGACTTTATAAATAACCCAAAAAGTGTGGCTTTTGAAAATTCAGATGATGTTTTAAATGTTAACCAAAGTGAGGACCAACAGTATAAAAATGACAAGGAGGATAACACAAATGAAAACGGAAACACTCACAATAAGGTGAACCGTCATGAGAAGCATGGTTGCTATGAACATAGCGCAATGATAGAAACAAGTGTCGATGTTAAGATACATGCTGATAATTCAAACGAAGAAACGGAAGTGAAACTAACAAATCTGTGCTTTGATCCTGTTCTCGTTGTGTACTTGACGTATATTTTGGCAGGCATTCTGCATATATCAACTTTCGCCGGTTTTATCACGGTGTATCAGGACATAAACGTTTCTCGGGGTCTATCAATTGACCAAAGTGACCTAACGTTCGTGAGTTACAGTATTACTAACATTCTGTCACGGTTTTTACCCTTACTTATTGCCAGAACGCCGACCATCAACTCATTTACGATACCAATCACAGCATCATTGTGTGGGGTCGTCGGTCAAGTGGTGTTTTTATCGACAACCTCCCTTACCAGCGCTTTCATTGCCATGGCCATTATAGGTATTTCAGATGGCGGGTGGGTTTCGTCTATGCAATCGATTATATTTGAAATATTACCACTGGAAAAGCAAGCGGTTGGGTTTGGATTTATGCTAACTGCCTTCGGAGTTTCGTGTGCTGCTACGGGACCGATATTTGGTATGAACTAGTGAACAATTCTTTCTAGTGAATTATCAAACAAATATGTTAGTTTACCGATTGACTGTTCGAAACAATTTTGTGAAGCCAGTTCCATCGGAATAGAGCCATATCACTTGGCTGACCAGGCTCTATATCATTGGCTACTCAACTCAAGATTGTTATCTTAATATGCATAGAATTGGCTATTGAATCTTCCAAGTTCGTTTTAAACTGAAATAGCATTGTAAGAGTTTCTGCCTGCTTATGATCACCGTTGATGCCTCAGCAGTTGACATATTTCGAAAACAGTATTTAAAAAGAACATTTTTACCTTTTCCGGCAATGTTTCCAATCCTGTTTCCAAATTCTATTTCAACTTCACTCGATATTTTCATTCAATCGTTTCAGATATATCAGTTAAACGTAATACTCCAATGTTTTCAAATGATCGAGTTATCGCCTGTCCACTTATATCCAAATGTTACATGACCG
>JASEVX010000006.1:64814294-64848086 GCA_031761405.1 Serripes groenlandicus
CTCTAGATCGATGGCGTTTGACTTCCTTATCGAATTTGTCGCAGATTCCCTTATCATACCATCTTATGGTTACAGAAAGGATGTTTACTTTTGTTCTGATGAAATTTGTGAAATTCCTTATCCGTAAGGAATTTTAGCAGCTCTGTGAGCTATGTACAAAGCTAATATCGTCATCTGTAAATTGTATATGGTATTTGATCACTGTCTCTAAAATCTAAATTTACCAAATGTCACGATTATTTATGAATGCGATTTCAAATCTACTCTTAACCAACTGCGCTATCATGATATCGATGTATGAATCAACTGCGGTAACGTATAGTGGCATATCTATCCGGGGACATGTAGGACATGTGCTGGTAGGCTGGCATCTTTATGGGAGCACACAGTTATTAACTGAACACAAAGATTTTTTAGTAAAATATGAATCCCA
Organism: Serripes groenlandicus; assembly: GCA_031761405.1. Classification (NCBI taxonomy): domain Eukaryota; kingdom Metazoa; phylum Mollusca; class Bivalvia; order Cardiida; family Cardiidae; genus Serripes; species Serripes groenlandicus. The sequence goes on from JASEVX010000006.1 coordinate 64,814,728, forward strand.
AATGCATATTGAGCGACTAAGAGAAGGGGGCCTTTGACTCCAAGCTCATAGAGTCCATCATTAACCGTGGGGTCTGAACAGTCGGTGCAGCATTTTACAGAAAATGCAAAACAAACACGACTACAGGGGTAGATCAAATAGTATCTACGTTCCTGGCGACTGTCAACATTCAGGTTAGATTTCAAAATTAAATATTTCACCGCCTAAAAACTCCAATCGGTTTAAGAAGTGGCGTCCAGAGAGGAACTTTTAACGATTCATTATATGTAGTATTAAACTTTTAACGATTCATTATATGTAGTATTAAACTTTTAACGATTCATTATATGTAGTATTAAACTTTTAACGATTCATTATATGTAGTATAAAACTTTTTACGATTCATTCTATGTAGTATAAAACTTTTTACGATTCATTCTATGTAGTATAAAACTGTTTAAGATTCATTCTATGTAGTATTAAACTTTTTACGATTCATTATATGTAGTATAAAACTTTTTCAAATTTGTTAGCTAATACTAATCTTTCGTTTTTAACATCAGTGAAACAAGAATGATTTACATTATTAACTTAAAAACTACACTAAATAGTAAATACATTGGTAGTTCATATTCTAAAACAACGATGAGTGTTTCTCGTGGCAAATTGGTTAGCGTGATCAACTTTGAGCTTTTCGACCCAGTTTCAATCCGTATAGGTGAACTTCTTGTCATATGAATACTGTAGGGTTTAATATTTTCTGACCAAATTTGCGTACGTCACACAATTTATTTCATGTAATTCAGCTGAAATAAGGATAACATTATAACGCTAATTTGAGTTACTCTTGAATACGTTTTCTAGTCAGTTTACTAGAACTAAAATAGAAAAGTTATAGCAAAGGTATAGATAAGGAAGAGTATACAGCTCTTTTCTCCACATTATCTATTGTATTGTCCATCCAAATCCTATGATGTGTGTACTCAAAAGAATCGTCTCATTGAGACGATTCTTTTGAGTATCCTCTTTTGAGTATCCACAACATTGGGTAGGACGGTCAATTGAGAATGTTAGAACATGCAAAACTACCCTTATCTAGAGCTCTGGTTATAGCGATTTCGTTGAATCCAATAGTTTATTATTTGGGAATGTAGATGCTGCTCGTATTTACACCCATGGTATACTATCATCAATCACAGCACTTACATTCCTCATCATTATGGTTGTGGTTCTGCGTCGTGTTGCACGCAATGACCTCCGCACGCCACCGTATTATTATTATTTGGAACATTCTCCCCTTAGTATACTAACACATCAGTTAAAGTTTAAATTAAACAATTATTTAAACTTTAGTTATCGAATTTTTAGCAATGCTTTACTATATTGCCTCATACTTTTTAAGAGATTTTAAACAATTTAGAAACAGATATAAGAAGTATAGTATACATTTGAGCCGTTTCACGAAAATACAAACAGTATAGACCCTTAGTAATGTATCGACCCAGATCATTCTGTTGCAGTGGGATAGAGGAATAGACTTATGATTCCTGAAACAGAAAATATACAGGAGGCGAAAAGTGTATGTTCGGGTTAGCCAGCGCGGTCTGCGTAGGCTGATCTTGGTCGATACATAACGCAGAGTCCATTATGTTGGCTTTCTCGTGGAAGGGCTCATTTGTTTTTTCGTGATGTTCATAGGAAGAACTCTTAGTGTGGTTATGATAGAATTGAAGAAGGTTCAGGAATCTCTCCAATATCGGCCGCAGATGTTTAACGACTTCCATAGCCAGGCGTGTCAGGCGGGCGCTGCTTTATTTACGTCGAAATAGTGCCGTTTGCATACCCCGTGTGTGTCGCAGGCAGACTCGCTATAACAACAACCCCTCTATATACTTTGGAGGAGTATTATAAGCATGTCATTACAATCCAATTCTTCGATCACCTGTTGGCTAATTTTGGGTATTTGTGTTGCTTAAATTAAAAAAATAACTTAATAATAATTTTAACATTGAGAAGAACAGGGACTACTTAAAGAAGAACAAAGATAACTTAACAAAGTCCAGTTGAAAAGATTTATTGAACGAAGGAATGAAATGCACAAACCGCTTAAAATGTTTCATTTCAATAAACCACTGAAACAAAATATCCAAGTGGTGGGAAGTCAACTTGTTTATATCTTGCTCTCAGATGTTTTAACATCGCCATTTTTACGGTGTCCGATGAAATGTTCAAAGCTTAAAATAGCTTAGTGGGAAGACAGCCAGTTGCCTTGGTATTATGTTGTGTGAAGTAATGTTGCGAACAATTCATGTAAACACGGTAGGTGAACTGGCCGCCATGATAACGGCGTTTACTCCCCGCTTCAATGATGCGATGTTATATTTGAAGAATTCTAAGGTTAAATGTCAATCATTTCTTTTAATTTTTAATATAGACACATTGTCCATGATGTGTGCTTTGGAGACATACTAAATGCTACAGAGCAAAACTACTTCAACTCTTGAAAACAAAATGAGCAATTCCTAATTCAGCTATGATGTTTTTTAAGATCAAGCTGTATGTATGGTCACTGCATGTATATATAAGCGACAAAAGTGTGACTGTAAAGGGGACATTATTCGCACGAGCATTGTACAGTAGAAGAAAAGAAAACTGTTACTTTCAGAGCGACTAGAACCTCGTTTAAAGTCTTTGGTATGACTCGACCGGGGACTGAACCTTGGTTTTCCGCACTCAAAGCAGACGTATTACCATTACGCCACCGGAGCTATTACATTTTGTATTTCAAGTAATGTTTTAACGATTTAAGGTTTTAAAAATATAAATCAAATGCTAGAAAATAATGTGAACGTCTCAACCTAACCAGAGTGAGGGATAAACAATTACCAAGATACAGACGCCTTCTAACGTATCAACCTTACTAGAGTGTGGAATGAACGATTACCAAGATACAGACGCCTTCTAACGTCTCATCCTTACTAGATATGGGATGAACAATTACCTAGACACAGACGCCTTCTAACGTCTCATCCTTACTAGATATGGAATGAACAATTACCTAGGCACAGACGCCTTCTAACGTCTCATCCTTACTATATATGGGATGAACAATACCTAGACACAGACGCCTTCTAACGTCTCATCCTTACTAGATATGGAATGAACAATTACCAAGATACAGACGCCTTCTAACGTCTCAACCTTACTAGAGTGTGGGATGAACAATTACCTAGACACAGACGCCTTCTAACGTCTCAACCTTACTAGAGTGTGGGATGAACAATTACCTAGACACAGACGCTTTCTAACGTCTCAACCTTACCAGAGTGTGGGATGAACAATTACCTAGACACAGACGCCTTCTAACGTATCAACCTTACTAGAGTGTGGGATGAACAATTACCTAGACACATACGCCTTCTAACGTATCAACCTTACTAGATATGGGATGAACAATTACCTAGACACAGACGCCTTCTAACGTATCAACCTTACTAGATATGGGATGAACAATTACCTAGACACAGACGCCTTCTAACGTATCAACCTTACTAGATATGGGATGAACAATTACCTAGACACAGACGCCTTCTAACGTATCAACCTTACTAGATATGGGATGAACAATTACCTAGACACAGACGCCTTCTAACGTCTCATCCTTACTAGAGTGTGGGATGAACAATTACCTAGACACAGACGCATTCTAACGTCTCATCCTTACTAGATATGGAATGAACAATTACCAAGATACAGACGCCTTCTAACGTCTCAACCTTACTAGAGTGTGGGATGAACAATTACCTAGACACAGACGCCTTCTAACGTCTCAACCTTACCAGAGTGTTGGATGAACGATTACCAAGATACAGACGCCTTCTAACGTATCAACCTTACTAGAGTGTGGGATGAACAATTACCTAGACACAGACGCCTTCTAACGTATCAACCTTACTAGATATGGGATGAACAATTACCTAGACACAGACGCCTTCTAACGTATCAACCTTAATAGATATGGGATGAACAATTACCTAGACACAGACGCCTTCTAACGTCTCATCCTTACTAGAGTGTGGGATGAACAATTACCTAGACACAGACGCCTTCTAACGTATCAACCTTACTAGAGTGTGGGATGAACAATTACCAAGATACAGACGCCTTCTAACGTCTCAACCTTACCAGAGTGTGGGATGAACGATTACCAAGATACAGACGCCTTCTAACGTCTCAACCTTACCAGAGTGTTGGATGAACGATTACCAAGATACAGACGCCTTCTAACGTCTCAACCTTACTAGAGTGTGGGATGAACAATTACCAACATACAGACGCCTTCTAACGTCTCAACCTTACTAGAGTGTGGGATGAACAATTACCAAGATACAGACGCCTTTTAACGTATCAACCTTACCAGAGTGTGGGATGAACGATTACCAAGATACAGACGCCTTCTAACGTCTCAACCTTAGCAGAGTGTTGGATGAACGATTACCAAGATACAGACTCCTTCTAACGTCTCAACCTTACTAGAGTGTGGGATGAACAATTACCAAGATACAGACGCCTTCTAACGTCACAACCTTACCAGAGTGTAGGATGAACGATTACCAAGATACAGACGCCTTCTAACGTCTCAACCTTACTAGAGTGTGGGATGAACAATTACCAAGATACAGACGCCTTCTAACGTCTCAACCTTACCAGAGTGTGGGATGAACGATTACCAAGACACAGACGCCTTTTAACGTCTTAACCTTACTAGAGTGTGGGATGAACGATTACCAAGATGCAGACGCCTTCTAACATCACAACCTTACCAGAGTATGGGATGAACGATTACCAAGATACAGACGCTTTCTAACGTCTCAACCTTACTAGTGTGTTGGATGAACGATTACCAAGATACAGACGCCTTCTAACGCCGCAATCTTACCAGAGTGTAGGATGAACGATTACCAAGATACAGACGTTTTCTAACGTCTCAACCTTACTAGAGTGTGGGATGAATGATTACCAAGATACAGACGCCTTCTAACTTCTCAACCTTACTAGTGTGTGGGATGAACGATTACCAAGATACAGACACTTTCTAACTTCTCAACCTTACTAGAGTGTGGGATGAATGATTACCCAGATACATACGCCTTCTAACGTCTCAACCTTACTAGAGTTTGGCATGGATAATTACCAAGATACAGCCGCCTTCTAACGTCTCAAACTTACTAGAGTTTGGAATGAATAATTACCAAGATACAAACGCCTTCTAACATCTCAACCTTACTAGCTTGTGTGATGAACGATTACCAAGATACAGACGCCTTCTAACGTCTCAACCTTACTAGAGTGTGGGATGAACGATTTCCAAGATATAGACGCCTTCAAACGTCGCAACCTTACTAGAGTGTGGGATGAACGATTACCAAGATACAGCCGCCTTCTAACGTCTCAACCTTACTAGAGTTTGGGATGAATAATTACCAAGATACAAACGCCTTCTAACATATCAACCTTACTAGCTTGTGGGATTAACGATTACCAAGATACAGACGCCTTCTAACGTCTCAACCTTACTAGAGTGTGGGATGAACGATTACCAAGATACAGACGCTTTCTAACTACTCAACCTTACTAGAGTGTGGGATGAACGATTACAAAGATACAGCCGCCTTCTAACGTCTCAAACTTACTAGAGTTTGGGATGAATAATTACCAAGATATAAAAGCCTTCTAACATCTCAACCTTACTAGCTTGTGAGATGAACGATTACCAAGATACAGATGCCTTCTAACGTCTCAACCTTACTAGAGTGTGGAATGAACGATTACCAAGATATAGACGCCTTCAAACGTCGCAACCTTACTAGAGTGTGGGATGAACGATTACCAAGATACAGCCGCCTTCTAACGTCTCAACCTTACTAGAGTTTGGGATGAATAATTACCAAGATACAAACGCCTTCTAACATCTAAACCTTACTAGCTTGTGGGATTAACGATTACCAAGATACAGACGCCTTCTAACGTCTCAACCTTATTAGAGTGTGGGATGAACGATTACCAAGATACAGACGCCTTTTAACGTCTCAACCTTACTAGAGTGTAGGATGAACAATTACCAAGATACAAACGCCTTCTAACATCTCAACCTTACTACAGTCTGGGATGAACAATTACCAAGATACAGACGCCTTCTAACGCCTCAACCCTACTAGAGTGTGGGATGAACGATTACCAAGATACAGACGCTTCCTAATGTATCAACCTTACTAGAGTGTGGGATGAACGATGACCAAGATAGAGACGCCTGCTAACGTCTCAACCTTACTAGAGTGTGGGATGAACGATTACCAAGATTCAGACGCCTTCTAACGTCTCAATCTTACTAGAGTGTGGGATGAACGATGACCAAGATACAGACGCCTTCTAACGTCTCAACCTTACTAGAGTGTTGGATGAACGATTACCAAGATACAGACGCCTTCTAACTCCTCAATCTAACTAGAGTATGAGATGAACAATTACCAAGATACAGACGCCTTCTAACTTCTCAACCTTACTAGATTGTGGGATGAACGATTACCAAGATACAGACGCCTTCTAACGTCTCAATCTTACTAGAGTGTGGGATGAACGATTACCAAGATACAGAAGTCTTCTAACGTCTCAACCTTACTATAGTGTGGGCTGAACGATTACCAAGATACAGACACCTTCTAACGCCTTAACCTTATAAGAGTGTTGGATGAACGATTACCAAGATACAGACGCCTTCTAACGTCTCAACCTTACTAGAGTTTGGGATGAACGATTACCAAGATACAGACGACTTCTAACGTTTCAACCTTACTTGAGTGTGGGATGAACGATGACCAAGATACAGACGCCTTCCAACGTCTCAACCTTACTAAAGTGTAGGATGAATAATTACCAAGATACAGACGCCTTCTAACGCCTCGACCTTACTAGAGTGTGAGATGAACGATTACCAAGATACAGACGCCTTCTAACGTCTCAGCAGCAGACAACTTTTGAAGGCATTGTGGTAAGAGGAGAAATGTCTCAAAACGAAAAATTCCTAATTTTCCACAATATTTTAAACTTGTTCTGCAATAATACCTTCATGTTTAGAGATTGACCGTGAATTTGCCTTTCAATAATTTGGTGTATGTGAGAAAGGGTTACTCTCCGGCTGACAGTCTTCGATCCTGACATTTTGTAAAGATACTCTTATTACTTAAAAACAGTTTAGTAGACCGGACGGGGCTTGGTACGGATCTCTCCACTTTCAATTGAATTACATTCTTTATTCAAGTATAAAGGCCTCCGGCCCATGCACATTTATATTTACAAAAACATATCATAAGAATTACATACTTAGGATGATTATAAATTACAGAAATAGTTTCAAGATATTTTAGACGTTAAGATTGTTAAATAGTGAATGTGTAGGACACGCTCGTAATCATTATATGCATGTTATTCAGTAATGTAGGAATCCAGCCCATTATTAATAAGTTTCATGCACCACATAATACATTCATAAATGTAATCAACACCTGAGCCGAACAACGAGAAAACCAATATTGTGTATTCTGCTTAAAGTATCGACCCGGACCAGCCTAAGCATACCGCACAGACTTATCTGGACAGACGCTTTTCGCCTTCTGCGGATTTTCTGTTTTATTAATCATTACTCTATACCTCTATCCGAATGTGTCTTCTTCTTCTTCTTCTTCTTCTTCTTCTTCTTCTTTTATGCATGGTTAAATATAGTATGAAACATGTAAGGATATTTAATAATTTGAGATTTGAATGTCTCTAATGACTTAGCTGCTGTGGCGTATGGCAAATCGTTTGACTATTAATTCGTTTGAGAGACATCTCTATAACATAGGGAGATATCTTGCTGTTTAGAAGAGATCTGTTAATTAGAGAAAAACCTCTATAAGACAGAGAGATATCTCCCTATCTTACAAATATATCATTATAGCTTAGATAGATATCCCTATATCTTGCAGAGATATCTCTGTATATTAGTGAGATATCACTCAATCTTACAGAGATATCTGTCTATGGATTAGTTCATGTTCCTTTAGAGAGATATCTCTTTAACATATCTCTTTAGCATCGCTTCCGATTAAGCTACCGTGATGTACTTTTCCACATATACTGTTATGCCTCCGTCGGAGAGAAGCGTCGGAGAGAATGTTGGCCGAGCTGTGGTTCGAACGCACAACCTATTGACACCGCGACAGATCTACCTGAGTTTGGCATTAACAATTTGGCATATTTAGTATGTAAAAAACATGTCCAACTATAATTCGATCTTCAATGTGACATACTCCCTTGAACTGTAGTTTAGCACGGGTTTAGGTGTATATGCATAATCACAGGCAGTCAACATATATTATATTTCATTTGGCACGAATCATCCTGGTGAAAACATGTAAGTTTATATACTTAAATAATATGAAAAAGGCAAAGCCTCGTCACGAGCACAGCGCCTGTAATGGGTCTAAGCTGTAGGTATACGACTACCATGATTAAGGAATATGTTACAAGCTGTCGGAACGAATCCGGGTCAACTCGGCCTTGGGTCAACTCGGGGTGGGTCAACTCGGCCAGGTCAACTCGGCCAGTACTGAATATGCATGTAAAAGGAGAATAAGTATTTTATAAGTTGTATACATATAACAAATCTGCAGTAGACGTCTATGAAAAGATTTCGGAAAATCGCTAATAATGTGTTTAAGATCGTAAATCATTGTCATATTCGTTGAAAACATTGTGGAAAAGCGTATAAGTTCGTAAATCATTGTGGAGAATAGAGTTAAGCCTTCGCCTACATATAACAAATCTGCAGTAGACGTCTATGTAAATATTTTGGAAAATCGCTAATAATGTGTTTAAAGATCGTAAAGCATTGTCATAATCGTTGAAAACAGTGTGGTAAAACGTATAAGTTCGTAAATCATTGTGGAGAAACGAATTAAACCTTCACCTACATATAACAAATCTGCAAAAAGAAATGTCTACGGCAGCGTTTCTGCGAGGTTGTGGATCCCTGTATGGTGTTCGGTCAACTGTACAGGGGCCTGAGATGATTTAGTTAATACATTTAAAAGAACATTATGAGTTAAATTAATTCCAATCTATTTCCCACAATTATTTCGAAATTCAATGCTTTCTATTCATGTATTCATTTGTGTTCGAAAAAGTGAAAACATAAATGACATCCGAATAATATTGTGTGATTTAAATTCTATGTATTCTATCAAACTTATTTTTCTTAATTAAACAATGTGTGATTTAAATTGAATTGTTATTTGATATATTGATGTATTCTATCAAACTTATTTTTCTTAATTAAACAATGATAATCGTGTATTCATTTTCTTTTTCATTTCCCTTTTCACTCGTTTTTCATGACAAATAGTACAATTACGACGAACATAAAAGTGGGCAATAAATATATCTATCACTGCACTATAAAATGCAGAAAAGGCCGAGTTGACCCACCCGAGTTGACCCAAGGCCGAGTTGACTCATGGCCGAGTTTGTAAAAGGCCGAGTTGACCCGTGACCGTCGGAACTGGGACCGTTATTGTACACTATCCCTACTTTATCTTTTGGTGCAAAGTCAAATCATCAAACATTTAAACATTCACTTCATCACATAAGCAATCACATATATAATACAGTAAAGTCAAACATATTAATAGTCTTAACAAGATATCCTTCAATTTGGCCTTGTGACATAGTTTCAGACAGGTCTATAGCAATGTTCAAAACAACCATCTTTCAAAGTTTCAACATGCTAACATTAAATGAAAAGCTTTCAGAGTGTTAACAACATTTTCCTTAAATATGGTCTAATGACCTTATGTTTGATCCGAAATGACACATATTTGAACTTGGCCTAGCTATCCTTAGGACAAACATTCTGACAAAGTTTCAAAATACTGAAGCAAACATTGAGGTCAAGAGTCTTTACAAGATTGTTCTCAAATGTTTCCTAGTGACCTTGTTTTTTTTTATCCAACATGATCTTTAATTGAATTTAGCCTAGATTTGACCATAACACCAATTATGACAAAATGTCAACATGCTAAAATTAAAAATGCAGCATTCAAAATGTCTGATTGTTTACAAAATGTGCCTTCAATTTGCTCTTGTGACCTAATTTTTGACCCACCATGACCTTTTTTTTTTACTAGGCCTATGTATTGTTAAGACAAACATTCTGACAAAGTTTCAAGCTGCTGAAGTAAAAGTGTGGTTTCTAGACTGTAAACAAGATTTTCCTTCAGATTGGTGAAGTGACCTAGTTTATGACCGGATATGACCCAAAAATTGAACTTAGCCTTTCTCCAAAATGACATCAAGACAATAATTCTTACAAAATTTCAACATGCTAAAGATAAATATGCAGCCTCCAGTGTTAACAAGATTTTCCTTCAATTTGAACTTATGACCCAGTTTTTGACCTCATATGACCAAGTTAAATAAGGCCTCCAGAGTGTTTACAATATATATATTCCATCAAATTGACATTGTGACCTAAATTTTCACCTCACAGGTCCAAGATTTGTTGGAGATGAACTACTGCTAAACTTGCATTCATATTGGATGTTGTAAACTGTTGCCTGTAGAGTGTTCACAAGGCAATTGATGATGCCGTGTGAACGAAGGACATCAGACAAACTGTGATCATGAAAAACACAAACTGTGCAATCAAAGAACAGGACTTTATTTGAATTTGATATATACTTATCTGTTTATAAACATTACCTTGTATTAATCCATTAGTATTATATGTAATCAGCTGAATTTCTTCTCCAGTCATCCTCAAAACAGCTGTAATTCCATCATTGTATGCGTTGCTCTCAATCTATTCCCTTGTTTAATGTTGATGCAGGAAGTTATATTATCCCACAGTTAAAGATGCATGCATTTTTCATTGTTTTGACAGGCACGAATGACCAAAGGGTATATCACTAACTGCCTATTATATATAAACTTCCTCTCCCATTTTCGACATAACAGCTGTGATTCCATGAGTGTACAGGTTGCTCTCAATCCATTTACTGTTTTGATGTGTATGCAGGAAAGAATATTACCCCACAGTCAAAGATGCATGCATTTTTCATATTGACAGGTACCAATGACCAAAGGGTATATCACTAACTGCCTATATATAACTGCCTATATAGATATGAATTTCCTCTCCAGTAATCGCCATAAGAGCTGTTATTCCATGATTATATGGGATGTTCTTAATCCATTCTGTGTTTTAAAATAAAACTTGATGCTAATATCAATAATCATTGACTGCTGTTTTAATACATGACAATAACTGCAAATAAGAGTGACTTTTAATAAAATAAGATGATAAATGTCTTTAAATAAAATAAGATGATAAATTAATTAAAAAACAGATCTATGAGAATAAACATGTATATTAGTTATGTCAGAAAGCCAAGCTTTGGGCTCTGAGAATAGTTTTCAAGTTTTGATTTAGATCAGGTTGTACCTCTGTGCAGTCTTATCTTATCTGGATTATTCATTTAAACCAATTACTTTAAGCTTATCTATTTTAGCTTAAATCTTATTTTAATCACACTCCATGTCCTTGATATACAACCAGTTCTTACGCCATTTGTGTAGTCTTCACCGCTTCGAATTCAGTAAATATTTGGGGGATTTTTTTCAGAATTTGGTAGATTATGAGGATTCCAGTGAATATTTGTATTTCTATGCACCGCATTTGACATTTGTTAGGCCAATATTTGGGCAGAGTTGCTTCTATGATTTTTTTTTTCAAAGGGGCCAACTCCCCACTTATGTTCGGAAAAAAAGGAGCCATTAAGGCAGTTTTCAACAATTTTTCAGTCATATCACGGCGACCAGTTCACCTACTCATGCATTTTCTGGTTTTCCCACTCCAGTACACCGCACAACAGGCTGCTTTTCCACTTAGACTATTAAACAGACCATTGGTGAAAGACGAATGACGCAAGTCACAATGACTTTTGTTAAACGTCGGAATTAATGTTGGTCGAGCTGGGATTCAAACTCACAACCCCTGGATTGACAGCCCACTTCGCTACCGGAGCTCGGCCATTTATATATGATAAAAGGTCAAATTAGTGACAATGTGCAATGCTACTTACATGAATCATATTTTGCCGCAGGGTCGGTTCCTTTAGAGCATCGCAGTGATCCTGATCTGCAATGTGCCTTGTTAAGATTTAATTTCTATAATTGACACATCCTTTTTTACATGTAAAAATAATTTTTAATTTTGTTAAGAGCACACAGGAAAAGTCATGCCCATATAAATCCGTTTCGGCTCTTGAATTCACTGGGGACGTTTCATCTTGGGTTCACTTAGTCTGAAAAGATGTTAGTTTTAACTAAATAGCCATTATTCAGAAATATTCCGTCCACATTGCAATGTTTTACCACTAAAAAATGGAGTGGATGTCATGCAGCAGAAACGTAAGCTATTGCGTCACAAAATGTGTCAACAATCTGCACTTAGGCTAATTGAGGACTTCCAAGAACACTTCTAAAAATAGATTTACTTTTTCTTCTTATAAATGTGCGGTTTTAGTGGTCGCATTAGTTCTGAATGGGGTATAATGGCCGTAGCGATTCCGAAATTTTAACCAGGTGCTCCTGTGTGATCAAGAACAGAATATTACCCTATGCATAAATTTAGACATACAGGAGCACGTCCCTGTGATTCAACTCTGTGTTGGTGTACTTGGGTAAAGACATAAATATACATGTCTCTGATTTGGGTCACAGGGTGTTTCGTGTAACCGATATGTTCAGCCAATTATTGCATTGATCTTTGACAGTCCGAAGGATTTTTTGTCAGAAGGGCATACGACTTCAGCGAAGTCTGCGTAGCATTGAGGGTGAAACAAATTTACCCTTAAGAGCATCTTAGTCAGACAGTGAAACCAAAATAGTCCATCGACAGAACATACGTCAATACAACCCATCGCTGATTCTCAGATTCACACTACAGCTTGATTTTATACCAACGCCAAAATAAAATTTATGTTATTCAATGGGAAACGAGAGCGATAAAAATTCTTACCTCACGCAAAGAAACTCGCAGCCGATTACGTTACGGTTGTCAGCCTTTAACCTAACCAGCACAGTTGTTCTAGTTATCTCGGGTACCGGCTGAATATGACGTCACCGGATGTGGATAATTGTCGGTCATGGTTCCCTGCTTTGTTCTATGTAATTTTACTTGGAATTTCACGAGCAGGGCCATAGTAAAATTTTGCACCCAAATTTTTTCCATACTGATTATAGGAAATTTCATATAATAAAGGTAATACCTAAGAACGAGCTGCGCTCGTTATTAGTATGTTTGTACTAGATATAAATACTTCATTTGCTTTCGTTGTGTTTTGCTTGAGCCCCGGTAGAGGCGCGGGCTGTCAATCAAGGGGTTGTGAGTTCGAATCCCGGCTCGGCCAACTTTCTTTCCGACGATTGACAAAAGTCAATGCGACATGCGTCACTCGTCTTCCATCAATGGGCTAAGTCTATGTGGAAAAGCAGCCAGTTGCTTTGGGAAGATTGTTGTGTGGAGTACTGGTGTTAGAAAACCAGGAAATGCATGAGTAGGTGAACTGACCGCCGTGATATAACTGAAAGATTGTTGAAAGCGGCGTTAAATCCTAATCAATGTGTTGTGCTTGTATTGTGTTTTACGCCGCTTTCGACAATGTTCTGTAAGTCACGGCGTTTCTAAGTTACCAGTACTACTGGTCAATAAACCCTTTCATTTGGCACGAATCACCCTGGTGATAACATGTAAGTTAATATACTTAAGTTATTGAAAAAGTGTGGTCTATCTATGAATAAAGTATTTGATTTGGTTGTGTTGTGTTTGTATTGTGTTTTATACCGCTTTCAACAATGTTCAGTAATATCACGGCGTTTCTAAGTTACCAGTACTACTGGTCAATATATACTGACACCAGCGGGTCAATCGTAATGCCAAACTTACAATCCTAAGCGTCAAGGCGAGAAAGCCATTGCTACCATTTTAAAGTCTTTGGTATGACCCTACCGGGGTTCGAACCCGCGACGTGCCGCAACCAAAGCGGACACTCTAACAGTACACCAGTGAGGCCGTGTTTCAAAACAAGCGATAGCTCAGTAACGACGAGGGGTATCAACACAGCGGTCGTTAGTTATGGTTGCCAGTTGTCTGAGTAAAATGTTATATTGATTACTGATGCGGGCAAGCAATGATATACATGGTTAGCTGAACTTGCCGCCTCGATATTACCGAACAGCTGCTAAATCGCTATTAAACTGCAATAGATCAATGTTTGTATTTTAATTCATTTATATGCCGTACTCCAATCAACTTACCAAGCTTTTTTGTACTGCTGTATTGGATACATACATCGATTAGAGTTAACATAATATTGTGAAGATTTATTGACTGAACATTTTTCGGCCGACTGCATTCTAAAATATGTAAATTCGGTGAGATCGTGAATGTTCGAACACATCTTCGGAAGTAACCTATATTTAGAAACACATGTTTAAATTTAGAACATAAGTATATATTTAAGTAAGAAGTTTTACCCCACTTTCAACACTTTTTCAGTTATATCACGGCGTTTCATGGGTAGGTTACGAGTACATGCACTACTGGTCCATTTATTCTTATAAAACAGCCAGTCAGTTGTAATGCTAACCCTGCAACTCAGACCGCCAAGGAGAGCGGCCATTACGTCTAATCTTAAAGTCTCGGGTATGATCCGGATGTGGATCGAACCCGGGACCTCCCGTTACTCGATGCGGACGCTCTACCACAACGCCACCGAGGCGGTATATTTTCGAATGAAATGGTGTAACTAATGATAACGCTTGTCCAAGGTCAGTTTATTTGCGAAATGCCATTTTAAAGGAAGCTTTTGAAGATCAAAAAAGTGTTTTGATTGCACCTATACGAATGAATTGTCGTTTACGGAAAACAGAATGACATCTCTCATTTTTGTACTTTTTTTTCTTAAAATATGATATAACACATGTATAAACAAGAGTTGTCGGAGGACAATATAGCTCGTCTATCAGGGCCATCGTCTATCACATTACATTCCAGAGTTATGGGTCTTGACATACAGGGTCATATAATGACCCTGAATAAGTGTGTGAAGTTTCAAAGCAACAGCTTACACAGTGTCTGAGAAAAGGCCTTGCGCATAAAGGTTTGACCAAAATTCTAAGTCCAAAAAGGGGCACAATTCGGTAAACATCCATTCCAGAGTTATAGGACATGACATACAGGGGCATATAATGACCCTGAATAAGTGGGTGAAGTTTCAAAGCAACAACATGCACAGTGTCCGAGAAAAGGCCTTGCACGCAAAGGTTTGACCAAAATTCTAAGTCCAACAAGGGGCACAATTCAGTCAAGTCCATTCCAGAGTTATAGGACTTGACATACAGGGGCATATAATGACCCTGAATAGGTGTATTAAGTTTCAAAGCAACAACATACACAGTGTCTGAGAAGACCAAAATTCTAAGTCCAAAAAGGGGCACAATTCAGTAAATATCCATTCCAGAGTTATGGGACTTGACATACAAGGTCACCTAATGACCCTGAATAAGTGTGTGAAGTTTTAAAGCAACAGCATACACAGTGTCTGAGAAAAGGCCTTGCAGGCAAAGGTTTAACCAAGCTGGCAACGCCAACGCCAACGCTGACGCGGACGCCGGGGTGACTACATAAGCTCCCCTATTTCTTCGAATAAGCCAGCTTAAAACATAGATAGTGGTTTATTTTGTGAAGATGCTATGTCAAATTAGACTGTTTGATGATGGTGTAGAATTGTAGATATTACTATTCTTATTAAGTCACCGACCGAGCTTTAAATCGCCATGTTGGGACAAGAACTATCTCAATGATTGAAGTTATACCAAAGTAATTCGCTGTACGTATGTTGGAAATGACGATACTGTATAAAAGGTCGTCTCGAATTGACCCTGTACATCTTAATATTCCATAATATCCGAACAATCGGCAATCATCGATTCTCTATCTCGTTCATTTATATCGGTTATTTCCCATGTTGGTACCTAACGATTATCGGGTCAGACATACACTGTGCTCTGGCTTCATTAGTATGTTGTGGTATGGTGTGTATTGATCATCCAACATTTAGTCACTGTGCACTCGCTTCATTATGCTGTGGTATGGGGTGTATTGATCATCCAACATTTAGTCACTGGGCTCTCGCTTCATTATTATGCTGTGGTATGGGGTGTATTGATCATCCAACATTTAGTCACTGTGCTCTGGCTTCATTATTATGCTGTGGTATGGGGTGTATTGATCATCCAATAGCATGGTCACGTCACACCCAAGCCTTCCTTCGGATGTGTTCGAGTTGAAGGCACTAATGATCAAAATTGTAATTACATGTATATTCTTATTGTATTGAGCATTTCGCTCGTCACCGTCATTGTCATTAGGCGGAGATTTGCTTACTCGCAATTAAATGCAAATTAATACCCCTTGGCGGAGATATGCGAGTAGAATGTTTCCGGCATACCCTGTATAAATTAATTGAAGATTTCAGTAGTTGGAAGTTCGGTTTTATCATTCCTTATGCTTGTTTATACATCTCTTTGTTAAACTTTGAAACTTCTATTTTGCTTGCAAATTGGTGTTCGCGTTTATTATACCACAGTTGCAGATGCCCCAGCAATAGCTTTTAGCAGGGAAATGATTAAAAGTCTGTTAAACTATTAAATCATTATTATACTTTCATTTATAGAGATAATCCATCATTCTGCCCGCATGTTCTCAAAGTCGTCTGCTGTCGATGTATTTAAGTATGCGTACTATAGTAAATAAAAACTTTTCTAGGACACGGGATCGTCACAGATGGGTTGTGTTTAGTGTCGCTGTAGCGGTGGCGTTTTTCAATTACGGATTTCCACTCACGATGGGCTCAATGTACGTAAGCATGCTGGACACGTTGAATGCTGGAAGACCCAAAACCGCCCTTGTACAATCTCTCACAACTACATTCTGCTTTGGATTTGGTAAGTATCATTAGTTAACCCTTTTCAATATATAAACTCTTTTAGACGCATTTGCAGCAGACATTAAGAGAAATTTCTCATTTTGCCACAAAGTTAAAGCCTCTTATAGAGTGGGTGTTATTCAATCAATATATTAAACAAGACGAATTTTGATGCAGAGCATCAAAGACGCCGCGCATGATTTTGAAGCATGACTTAAAGGAAGCAGTTGCAGTTCAGTACATGTCAATAAAGTGTAAATAGACAAGATGTAAATATTTCGAAAAAGAAGGCCAAATGTTCCTTTATTTTAAATAAGAAGACCAAGATGTGCCTACAATGCTCACCTGGCTACCATAGCCTATGCTAGAAGGTTACCAAGAGCAGAAAGTGTCAGTTTTGACGTAGGGATAGACGATTTATATACTGCGATCTATGTGATATTCAGCATTAGTCGTAAAATGTCAAGTTTAGTCCTAAAACCATATGGTTTACAGATTGCTTAACATTGACTGCAACTATAATGTGTCAAAAAAGCTGAAGTTTCTTAATATTTTACCAATAATCGGTTTAAAATCTGTTCTAACTAGATCAATTAGATTTAAAAAAGCAAAACAACAAAAAAACACATAGCTGCTTAAATATTAACATATATTAGGTTTTAATGCCTCTGGTTATAAGTTAAGTATGACACAAGCTTTAGAAGGAGAGCGGGAAGTCTATTCTCCTTCCAGTTTAGCAGAAGTATGATAACAAGGACGGGGGTATGTAAACAAAAAATACGAAGTAATTTTAAAAAGTTTAAATGTAATTTTATATTCATGCATTAAAACGTTTTATGTGAGCTTTTAACTATTATCCTTTTAAGATTTAGCAGATGTAGCGAATTATTAGAGTTCCTTGTTCGAATATGCCAATGGGATTAACTACTCGAGTCTAACGGTCGAACTGTCCTATAGCCTTTGTACTCGAGATTATCAAAACTGAGCATTTTTGACACTAAAGGAAAAGGTTCACATGTATGTTCAACATATAGCAAGAATACAATGGACATAATGAACAAACTGTATGGGAAAGAACGTTTTAAGTTTAGAAATTCAACAGATTTATAAATAGGCAGATTTCGGGGCCGTAACCAAACAATTAAAAAAGCGTAGCCTAGGAGCTCGTCAGGGTCGTAATCAAACTATTAAAAAAAGTGTAGCCTATGAAGTTAGGGAAAAGTTATTAAATATGAATTAAATGTGTCTAAAAATTTGAAATAACGGTAGAAGACATACATATTTTGCATCTTTTTGTTTCTTAAATCAGTCAATACAACTTATTGATTCATAAAGGTTGCTTTTATCGAACATATAATAGAGTTTTTCTTAACAATAATAATATTGGTTGCTCCCTTTTCGATTACGTCACCCCATGGTACAAAATTAAAACCTATCCCATATTGCATGTATATTGTTATGTCGAACAAAGAAAATATTTAAACAACAAAACCGACGAGTGAAATGGCATAAATATATTATTTTTTTAACTAATATTTATTTTTATTTAAACTGAAATCGACAACGCCCGTAAATATTCGTACTTTTCCTTTTCGCTTCGGGGGGATGACTAATAACCTTTCACAGTTGACCTCCCAATGCGCATTTGTAACGTGACTTCTTTGTGTACCATTTATTTTTCGTCGAAACTTTCCGGGAATATGCGCAAACTTATCTTTCTTTTTGTAAAATATATTATGGAATATGAAATTGCAGTATAAAAATGAAAAAAGCGAAACATAATGGTACAATCAGGCATGATGATTTATTTCACAATGGCAAATGACTCCATTTAAACTGAATCGGACAATCTCCGTAAATACTCGAACATAGTCGTACTTTCCCGTTCCACTTCGCGAAGATGATAATAACCTTCCATATTTGACCTCTCGGCGCATTCATTTCTAACCATTTGTTGAACTTATATCGGAGTACTCACGGCTTTTTCACTGATGTTCTAACAACATTACAAGACGAATTTTAATGCATCAAAGACGCCGCTCATGATTTTGAAGCATGACTTAAAGGAAGCAGATATAGTTCAGTACATTTAAATAATGTGTGCAAACAGAAAGGATGTAAATATTTCGAACAAGAAGGCCAAATGTCCCTTTATTTTAAACAAGAAGGCCTATATTGCTCACCTGGCTACCATAACCTATAATAAAAGGTTACCAAGAGCAGAGAGGGTCAATTTTGACGTAGGAATTAGACGCTTTATATGCTGCGATCTATGTGATATTCAGCATATGAAGTTTCTTAATATGTTACCAATAAACAGTTTAAAATCTGCTCTAACTAGATCAATTAGATAAAAATAAAAACACACATATGTGTTCACAGTTAATGCCTCTAGTTATAAGTTAAGTGTGACAAAAGATTAAAAAATCCCGTAGATATTCTGTATTTTTTTAAAAAGGTAAACAAAATGCTATAACGGTGACAATTAAACCCTATATACCCAATATAACATAAACGTGTTTTAGAATACATACATTGATCACGTGACTCTTCAGCTATGCTTACGCGCAGTGACCTTTTCATTAGAATAACACATGTTTTTACAATCGTATAAGATATGTTCGCTGGTGTAGTGGTATAGAGCGTCCGCTTCGGGTGCCGAAGGTTGTGGGTATATTTGGTGTTTTCTAATCTATTTCTTACTTGTTACACGCGCATGCGTACTTTGAGTCTTCAGATTATATCCAGTACATTCCGATCCTTCAATGGCAATTTGTGTTGTTATTATATCGACCAACTAGGATTCAGGGAGACAAGCTCGCTCAATGGACGGAATCAAAAGCGAGGTAACTGTGGATATACAGGCCACATGGGAAAATACCCTAACTGTCCAGCCATAGGGAAAAGGTGTAGAAAATCAGTGGCATAGGGCATTTTGAAAAAAAAGTGCAAGTCAAACCCAAGGCAGAATGACAATCCAAATCGTCCCAAAAAAGAAAACAAAAAGTATATACGACATGTCAATGACAAGCTACATAATGAAGATAGTGATGAGTACGCGTTTAGCATCAATGATGGCAAAAGTAACAGTGCCACTATAGAAACAAGTGTAGGCGGTGTTAGTTGAAACGTTATTATCGACTCTGGGGCAAGCTGTAACGTGATAGACCGGAATACATGGGTATATGAAAAGCAACGATGTCAATTGCGAGTCGAGGAAAGTATCAAAGTTGTTATATCCATATTGTTCTAGCAATGCCTGGAGACAGAGGGAACCATCGTTACAACCGTTGACAACACAGGATGCATAGTGATCGAAGGGAAAGGCCAGTCCCTGTTGGGAAAGGACACATCCATCAAACTGGTCGTACTCACCATAGGATCCATCAACTCAGTATCAACGGAGGACATTCTCAACAAGTACCCGGAACTTACCAAAGGTGTTGGAAAATTGATAAACTTCCAACTAAGTTTATACCGATTGATGATACAGTGAAATCCATTATACAACCGTTACGTCGAGAACCCTATCAATTGCGTGATAAACTTGAAAGCAAGTTAAATGAACTGGAGGAACTCGATATAATTTATAAGGTTGATGGATACAGCACGTGGATATCTCCTGTAGTGTGCGTACCAAAGGGAAACGACATTCGTTTGTGTATTGATATGATACGCGCAAATGAAGCTGTGTTAAGAGAGAGACACCAAATTCCAACAATCGATGAGGTTATGCAGGATTTCAATAATAGCACTGTCTTTAACAAACTTGACATTAAATGGGCATACCATCAGTTGGAACTGGATGAAGAATCGCGAAAAATAACAATCTTTAACACACACAAGGGGTTATATCAGTACAAACCTTTATTGTTTGGCATTAGTAGTGCACCCGAAATGTGTTATGCAGTAGACACTGCAAGGTTGTGAATGGGTACAGAATATAATGGACGACATCATAGTGCATGGTGCCAATCAGAAAGAACATGACGATAGACTATTAAGAGTACTTGAAGTTTTGAAAGAAAAGGGGTTAACACTTAATAAATGGAAATGTGAGTTGAACATGTCACAGTTGATCTTTAGGTTATGTATTGTCCGCTCGAGGTATCGGACCAGCCGAGGTCAAAGTGGAAGCCGTACATGAAGCGAGCGAACCGAAGAATGCAAGCGAAGTGAAAAGCTTTTTCGGGTTGGTAAATTACAGAGGAAGATTCTTGCCAGATCTTGCGACTGTAAGCACGCCGCTTAAAATGATTTTGGAATTGATTTGGTGTAAAACGCAGCAACAGTCCTGACAAGTTAAAAAAGTTGCTCTCTGAATATAGAACATTGGGGTACTTTGATATGAAGGCGCCAACACAGGTCACAGCAGACGCGTCACCTGTAGGCATAGGGGCGGTTCTAATGAAGTAACAGGGAAAAGAGTATCGCGTTATAAGTTACGCAAGTAAAGCGCTGAGCGATGTCAAGCGTCGACATTCTCAAACTGAGAAAGAAGCGTTTGCCTAAGTGTGGGCATGTGAAAGGTTTCACATGTATTTATATGGTACATAACTTGAACTGCTTACTGACCATAAACCACTGGAATGCATATTTCCAACCAAGTAAAAACCATGCGCGCGGATCGAACGCTGGGTTTTGAGGATGCAACCATAAACTTATAAGCTTAAATATATACCAATGAAGCAAAACATTGCTCACTCCCTGTCAAGGTTATTGAAGAAATATTCTGATGAACCGGTCAGAAGGAATGTTGCGCAAGAGTACATTAGATTTGTTGCGAGCGAAGCAACACCGATCGCGATAAGTACACGTGACATAGAGAGGACATCCGAAGAGGACCCTGAATTGCAAGAGATACGTAATTGTCTGCTGGATGGCAAATGGCAGAATATCTCATTCAAGGAGTATTTGCCAATCCGTAACGAACTAAGCGCTATAGGTAAATTGGTGTTACGCGGAACCAGACTCGTTATACCCGAGTCCTTGCGTGATCAGGTATCGAAATTAGCGTATGAAGGCCATCCAGCATGAACAGAAGACTTAGGACTAAGGTTTGGTGACCTGGCATTGATAAGCATATAGAACAGTCATGTAAACGTTGCTATGGATGCCAACTAGTGTCGCAACCTAGTAAGCCAGAAACAATGACGCGAACCGAGATGCCATCTGCGCCATGGCAACATTTAGCTGCAGATTTATTGGGTCCACTTCCATCTGGGGATTGTATCTTTGAACCGCAGAGAAAATCACGACTCTGTTGTCCAAAATATTTGTCACGGTTTGCCAGTTTCAATACAAAATGATAATGGACCACAATTTGTGAGCGAACGGTTCAATAATTATCTTGAAGAGAACGGTATATATCACAGGAGAACAACTCCTCTGTGGCCACAAGCCAACGGTGAGGTCGAACGCCAAAACCGTAGTATCATGAAGCGTATAAGAATAGCACACGCGGTAGGTCATGATTGGAAAACAGATATTCAATCATACCTGATGTAGTGTCGCAGTACACCACATTCAACTACCGGTGTAAGTCCAGCTGAACTTTTGTATGGACGAAAATTTCGTACAAAACTACCTGAATTACAGGAAATTGTGACCGAGATAGCGAAAGAAAAGGTAAGGGAAAAATAATGCTGACGCTAAGCGAAACGCTAGTGCAAGCGATGTTCAGGCTGGTGATTCGTTTCGTACGTCAGGATAGAGAGAATAAACTCTCTACTCCATTTAGCCCTTATAAGGTTTTGAGTAAAAGAGGAAATCGTTGTTGTTGAAGCGAAAGAAGGTGGTGCACAGTACGAGAGAAATGTTACACATGTTAAGAAATTTAGCTCTCCGGAGTTAACTAGTAGAGCGCAATCGGAATCTTTGTCGAGACCGAAACAAAAAAATTAAACAGTAACTGAATATGACATTCCGGAACAACTGGAAATGGCACATGAACCAAATCCTGATGATGTCACTCAAGTAGAACCACCTGATCCTATTTCTAAAGATCAGACTGACATGTTGAACTTCACCAAACCTACTAGAATTAAAAAACTACCTGACAAGTACAAAGACTTTGTTATGGGCTGAATATTGTGGGCTGAAATTTATAATCTTTAATTTCATATTACTACTGCTGAGATTTGTATAATTATATAGTCTAGTCTTTGATACAATCATACTAGTCATTTGGTTATCATTAACAGTTCTATTATTATTGTTCATGTAGTTTAGTTAAACAAAGAAAAAAAGAAATCAAGGGATGTAGTATTTGTACACTAGTATTATATTTGGTGTTGTCTAACCTATTGCTTACTTGTTACACGCGCATGCGTACTTTGAGTCTTCAGATTATATCCGGTACATTGCGAACCTTCAATGGTATTTTGTGTTGTTATTATATCGACCAACTAGGGTCAATCCCGGAAGTTATAGACATTATAGGTTCAATCCCCGATCGGGTCTAAACTGTTTAAATTGATAACAATTGAGTTCCCTCTTTAGCGCTTATGGTTGAGATTCTGTTTGAGGATAGGGTTTAACGCCGTTTTCAACAATTTGTTCAGTCATATCACGGCGACCAGTTCACCTTCTCATGCGTTTCCTGGTTTTCCCACACCAGTACACCACAAAATGAAAAGAAGACATTGTTTTCTTACACGACTTTTGACACTCCACGATGACTTAATACTTTTATTTAATATATTGACTTTTTATTCACGGCAATGACGTAAATCATTTTATTTATCTCAAAATACATGTATGTAGCATTGCGCTTTCCTCGGATCCAAACGCCACGTTTCACACAAAAATGCTACATAACCCTGTGCTCCTTAAATACACATGTTCCCAATCCCTTACCAGCACGCTATTACAAATTGTCTACTAAGGGTTCAGAATGCTCTTATCTTTCTGAACATTTACTCCAGTATTTTCCACTCTGTCCGCAAAAGTGGACTCAATCAATCCATAACTGATACATGATGAATTAATACTTTCAAATGTTTCAATGTGTATGAATAACACATGCTTATTGAGTACAGCATATTGCTCTTTGTAAAACTTCTTATTTTTCATTTTACACCTTGTTCGGTAACTAGTTGTGTGTAATAGTGTATGTCTTTTAATGTGTTCATTATCTTAGTTGCTGGATCCAAGTGCATACATATTTTCTTGTTTACCCAATACTACGCTAAATTACACTTATCAGTTTCGACCACAACTGTTGTCATCCTTAAACAAGAAATAATGTATTCAATATACTAGTGTTTTTGTGGTCCTGTAACCTAAGTGTTTAGATCACATGAGCCAAAGGCTCTAGATGATCTATTGAACATACTCACCGTCCGTAGCTCTCCTAAAACAACACTGCCTACAAGTTGATAAAACTTGGCATGGATGTTCCTTGCATGGCTTCACCTTAACAGTTGTTCACATAATTACATTCAGTGCACAACTTGTTGCCAAGGTGACAAAAAGAAAATCGTATTAAATTCTTCTTGTCAGAAATTACTATCCCAGCTGGATTTCAAAATAAATTCTCTGAAATGTTCCTTGACTGAACCTCTCTGAACCTCCACCAAGTTTGCTCGAGTGGACGCAATTTGCATTTCAGATGAAACGAGTGTATACATGTATCTTATATCTTTACAACCGATGCATTAAAACCCCTAATCATCTGACGGCGTTGATATTTTGTATAGCCTTGTATTTCAGATGAAATGAGTGTATACATGTATCTTATATCTTAACAACATATGCATTAAGACCCCCAATCACCTGACGGCGTTGATATTTTGTATAACCTTGTATTTCAGATGAAATGAGTGTATACATGTATCTTATATCTTTATAACATATGCATTAATGCCCCTAATCACCTGACGGCGTTGATATTTTGTATAACCTTGTATTTCAGATGAAATGAGTGTATACATGTATCTTATATCTTTATAACATATGCATTAAGATCCCTAATCATCTGACGGCGTTGATATTTTGTATAACCTTGTATTTCAGATGAAATGAGTGTATACAGAATCTTATATCTTTATAACATATGCAATAAGACACTGAATCACCTAATAGGGTTGCCATGTTTTATTTATTACTTACCATTTCAGGTGTAATGGCTCAGTACATGCATCTTATATCAGTATACTCTTCCATTTCAGGTATCTTGAGTGGGTTTCTTATATCCAGATTTGGTATCAAAGTTATGAGTTATCTGGGTGCAGTAATGTCAGCTGTTGGTTTACTATCATCCTTCTTTGTAACATCGATTTATGAACTATACGGGTCCATATCGGTGATTTCCGGTGAGCTATGACTATTAATTAACGACGTTCTTTTGCTTATCCACGGCTCTGAACGTTATTTCAGTTATGTCCCAGCGACAGTTCACACATTCATGATCCCTGGGTAAACACACCAGTACTATGCTAGGAAATGTGCCTTGGCCAACGGTACTCCACCATGACCGTCGTGCCGCGACTGGGGATCGAACCCGGAACGCCCAACTATAAATACCCGACGCTAAACACTCGACAACGGCAGATGATAAGTTTAATTTGGGGTCTTATTGCATACAAGACTCAGATGAGCCAGAGGTCACGCTGTCAGTCTTTATGTTGTATAGACATACATGCATTTCCTAAACTCACAACCCGCTGTAGTGGTGCGTTCGAACCCCGGCTCGGCCATTCATTATTCGCTGATTGACGAAGTATTTGGTCTCTCACAAATAGGCTTAATAATATATGTGAAAATATAGTCAAATGGCTAGAATTATTGTTGTTTGGAGGTTATTGAATTATACCAGCTGAACTAATCGCCGTAATATAACTGAACTATCGTTTAAAACGGCGTTAACCTACAATCAAAGACGTCTTCTAGCAAAGACCTAAACGGTTAGCCAAACTAATTCCCAATATGATTTTTAAATGACCAAAAACGGAGATGGTCTTTGGCCCCAAATCTTCAGACGCGATTTATATGTAATTGTGTTTACCATTTCGTGTAAAATGAAGTTGATTAGTTTTACGGAGTTTTCAATACTATTTCAGTTAAATCACGGCGACAGTCCACTTATTCATGATCTCTGTATACCTTTCTTACATTCAACACATAATAACTAGAATATGAAAACTCTATGTAAATGAAAGTACACTTCGACGAGTTTCTAATTAGCCACCTAGTTTTTATAATATTTTAGGAAAGGAATTCGGTGAAAAACACAAATAACCAAATATAAGTTTAATACAATTTATTCCTAATATGTAAAACAAAACTTTATTGAAATTTGATAAGGGGAACACACTTAACAGAGAGGGTTAACATGGACACCCTTAAAACAAAAACTGCAAGATCAAATCACGTCGTAGTTGATTTCGTTTCAATACTTTGTATGTCCACCTGCTGCGGCAATTACAGCAAGGCACCTTGTCCTCATTGATATAATGTATCTGTGAAGATACTGTTGTGGAATGGCCGCCCACATCTGATGAATATCACGCGTGAGCTCACTGAGATTTGTTTGCAGCGGCTGGGCACGCACCTTACGTGCTCGATCGGATTTAAGTCCGGACTTTTTGCCAGCCATTTGATAGAAAAAAACATGTTTCTGTCAATATTTTGCACTAAATAACAAATAATAAAACATGTTGGAACTTTTATAACGACGCGTAACATAACTGTCTGATGGGGGTGCCGGCACGAATCATTCCGACGCTTTGAGCGCGTTCTGAAATGCTCATACCAAATACGACAACTACCATGCCGTGCACGAGGAACGCGAGCACATAGGCTATTTTCGCACCTACCGTTCCGAATGGATGATTTTGTACAGGAATACGTGTTTTTTTCTGTAAATCGATAGATTGGTGTGTACAATACAAACAAAAAAAAACCTTAGATTTATTGATTAAGTATGTCGCATAATATCATATTTTATATGGTGGCCAATTAGAAATTCGTCGAAGTGTAAAAGTATTGAATAGAGTTGAAATCATTGTTGCACATTTTTTCAGGGGCTGGTTTCAATATAATGTACGTATGTGCGGTGTTAAGTATTGGGCGAACGTTTACTGGCAATCAGAAATCCATGGTGATTTCAGTACAGAGTGTCGGAACAGCCATTTCGGGACTGGTGTGGCCACATTTACTGAACTACTTACTCCACTCCTACGCTCTGAGAGGAGCATATCTTATATTAGGCGGTGTTTTCCTTAATAACATAGCATTTGCAATTGTTTTTGCTAAAAGTAAAACTGGACAAGGCCATCTGGAAAATGACATTAATGAAGCACAGAGTATTAAACATACTAATATAGCAACTGAACTATCAGAGACAAATGACGATGCTAAGATACAAGACAGTAATGAGTCCATCGTTAACAATCTTGAAGTTATAAATAACCAAAAAAGTGTGGCTTTTGAAAATTGAAATGTTAACCAAAGTGAGGACCAACAGTATAAAAAGGACAAGGGGTATAATACAAATGAAAACGAAAACACTCACAACAAGGTGAACCGTCATAAGAAGCATGGTACCTATGTACATAGGGCAATGATAGAAACTAGTGTCGATGTTAAGATTCATCCTGATACATCAAACGGAGAAACGGACGTGAAACTAACAAATCGGTGCTTTGATCCTGTTCTCGTAGTGTATTTGACGTATACTTTGGCAGGCATTCTGCATATGTCAACTTTAGTCGGTTTTGTCACGGTGTATCAGGACATAAACGTCTCTCGGGGTCTATCCATTGACCAAAGTGACCTAACGTTCGTGAGTTACAGTATTACCAACATTCTGTCACGGTTTTTACCCTTACTTATTGCCAGAACGCCGACAATCAACTCATTTACGATACCAATCATAGCATCATTATGTGGAGTCGTTGGTCAAGTGGTGTTGTTATCTACAACCTCACTTACCAGCGCTTTCATTGCCATGGCCATTACAGGTATTTCAGATGGCGGGTGGGTTTCGTCTATGCAATCGATTACATTTGAAATATTACCACTGGAAAAGCAAGCGGTTGGGTTTGGATTTATGCTGACTGCCTTCGGAGTTTCGTGTGCTGCTACGGGACTGATATTTGGTATGAACTAGTTAACCATTCTTTCTATTGAATTATAAAAAAAATATGTTTAGTGTACTGATTGACTGTTCAAAACGATTTTGTGAAGCAAGTTCCATCGGGATAGAGCCATGTCACTAGGCTGACCAGGATCTATATCATTGGCTACTCAACTCAAGAATGTTATCTTAATATGCATAGAATTGGCTATTCAATCTTCCTAGTACATTTTGAATTGAAATATCATTATACGAGTCTCTGCCTGTTTATGATCACCGTTGATGCCTCAGCAGTTGACAGATTTCGGAAACAGTATTAAAAAAGAAGACATTCCTTAAAAAGAACATTTTTACTTTTTTCGGCAATGTTTCTAATCCTGTTTCCAAATTCTATTTCAACTTGATACGTTTTGCTTATTCAAACGTTTCAGATATGTCAGTTAAACGTTACCCTCGAATTTCCAAATGTTCGATTTATCGCCTGTCCACTTATATTCAAATGTTACATGACCCCATCGGTGGTGTAGATGTAGAGCGTTTTCCTCATGTGCAGGAGGTCGCGGTTTCGATCGCCAGCCATGTCATACCAAAATATGATAGTGACTGTTATTACTACCGACTCGCTGGTGTCGGAATAAAATGGACCAGTAGTACCGGTAACTTGCAAAAGAAAATGTATCAGGTGAAGATTAGCCCTAAAACAGTAATCGCCCGAGCGACTGTTATCTCAAACACTTTTTCTGACCGACCTATTAGCTTGTGTTACACGAAACAATTCGTTGTCGGACATATACAACGATTGTTCTAAACGCCATACAGTTACCAGACAATCATAGAAGCCCGACGATATATGGAGTGTCCGACGTTAAAACTTATGCAAATTAAAATCAGGAGTGTTGGATTCACCTTTCATGAGGAACCTAAAAGCTAGTTCAAATTGTAAGTTTTAAAAAAGACCTGTTACTATAATACATACGCGTGCCAATGAATAATGTTATCTGCGAACTTATATTCCAGTCTTAAATAATGTCCAGATATTGTAATAACCTCGCTTTCAATACGTCAAAAATATTCACACGGATACAATCAAAAGGTGAGCTTTACCTCGTGCAAAGATACATACATTGATTGAAAATCGTCGAGAACGACGTCAAGTTGTACGGTGGCTTTGTCTAATCACGTGTCCATGGAAGGTCGCCAGCATGGCCCAATCTACGAATAGTAGAGAATTATATCAGCTTAATTTTTTGGTTCCAATCATTTTCGTCCATAACTTGTGTATCAAAAGTCTAGGGTAAATTTAGGTACCTCTGCACAGCTAGTCTGGTTGCCGACATACTTTTGTAAATTAATACGTCTGTCATAAACCAAATATGACAAATTGCAGTGTAGTCTTGTACTTGTCGTTCTACACGTTGTCTGGCATGAATCAACAACGGCGACCTGCAAGTGCTCTCTGGTACCCGGCGTATAATAATAGATGAATACGTCTGACATAAGTATGGTAATATAATAAATAAGCAAATATTCTTCTCATTTTCGTAAACTCTGCAGAGATCCAATACCGTACACTTTTATGTTTGGAAACAATACATTAATAAAGAAGCAAACTAATTACCTTTTTCCAATGTGAAAAGGGTTGTTTATACATTGCGTTTGGCTTATTTCACCATATTAACTCCAGACTACCACGCATTATGAATTGTTTGTAATGTTTAGAGCGTTCGACAGTCTATCGGATATTATAGAGATAAAAACAGGCTTCCATTGTATACATTTTCCACTTTTGACTTATCTGCAGCTGACAACTTTTGAAGACAATATGACAAACGGAGGAATACTCCATGATGATGATTAATTTGTCCTTTTATTATTATTTTATTTCTTAAGAGTTTTCGTGTATTTATTTTTGTATTTTAAAATTCGCCTGCTGCAGATGTGCTGTATCTGGGAAATACCTCATGTAGGCTGTTTCCCTATCTAAAATCAACTGCAATATTTGGACTATTTTAATTCGCATCACATAAAAGGAAACAGATTGATATCTATATTTTATTGAGTTTATTCACGAACGAGACTCGAGGTTTAAAAGTTACATATGTATCCGAAGAGTTTCGATTGTGTATACTTTCAGGTTCTCTAAGTTAGTTTCCTGTGAATACATTCGGGTACCATGCGTTAATTTCCTGTGTATACTTTCAGGTTCCCTGAGTTAATTTCCTGTGAATACTTTCAGGTTCCATGTGTTAATTTCATGTGTATACTTCAAGGTTCCATGCGTTAATTTCCTGTGAATATTTTCAGGTTCCCTGCGTTAACGGATTGATTGGGGTTTAACGCCATTTCAACAATTTTTCAGTCATATCACGGCGACCAGTTCACCTACCCATGTGTTTCATGGTTTTCCCACACCAGAACACCACACAACATACTTTCCAAGCAACTGCCTGCTTTTCCACATAGACTGTTAAACAGCCCATTGTTGAAAGGCAAATGACGCAGGTCACAGTGACTTTTGTCAAACGTCGGAAAGAATGTTGGCCGAGCTGAGATTCTAACTCACAACCCCTAAATTGAGTTAATTTCCTGTGTATACTTTCAAGTTCCATGCGTTAATTTCCTGTGAATACTTTCAGGTTCCGGGCATTAATTTCCTGTGTATACTTAAAGGTTCCCTGAGTTAATTTCCTGGGAAAACTTTAATGTTCCATGCGTTAATTTCCTGTGTGTTCTTTCAGGTTCCATGCGTTAATTTCCTGTGTATACTTTAAGGTAACATGCGTTAATTTCCTTTATATACTTTAAGGTTCCCTAAATTAATCTCCTGTGTATACTTTAAGGTTCCCTGAGTTAATTTTCTGTGAATACTTTCAGGATCCATGCGATTATTTCCTGTGTATACTTTCAGGTTCCATGCGTTAATTTCCTGTGTATTCTTTAAGTTCTCTGAGTTAATTTCCTAAGTATACTTTCAGGATCCATGCGTTAATTTCCTGTGTATACTCTCAGAGTCCTGTGTTAATTTCCTGTGTATACTTTCAGGTTCAATGCGTTAATTTCCTCTGCATACTTTTAAGTTCCCTGAGTTAATTACCTGTATATACTTTTCAGGTTGCATGCGTTAATTACCTGTGTATACTTCCAGGTTCCATATGTTAATTTCCTTGGCTTCAGGTTTCCTGAGTTAATTTCCTGTGAATACTTTCAGGATCAATGCGTTAATATCCTGTGTATACGTTCAAGATCCATGCGTTAATTTCCTGTGTATACTTTCAGGTTCCATGTGTCAATTCCCTTTGTATACTTCCAGGTTCCATGCGTTAATTTCCTGTATATACTTTAAGGTTCCCTAAATTAATTTCCTGTGTATACTTTAAGGTTCTCTGAATTACTTTCCTGTGAATCATTTCAAGATCAATGTGTTAATATCCTGTGTATACTTTCAGGATCCATGCATAAATTTCCTGTGTATTCTTTAAGGTTCTCTGAGTTAATTTCTTTCCTGTGAATACTTTCAGGTTCCCTGGGTTAATTGCCTGTGCATACCTTAAATTTTCCGGAGTTAATTTCCTAAGTATACTTTCAGGATCCATGCGTTAATTTCCTGTGTATACTTTCAGGTGGTTCCATGCGTTAATTTCCTCTGCGTACTTTTAAGTTCCCTGCGTTAATTACCTGTGAATACTTCCAGGTTCCATGTATTAATTTCCTTGGTATACTTCAAGGTTCCCTGAGTTAATTTCCTGTGTATACTTTCAGGTTTCCTGCGTTAATAATGTGTGTATACTTCCAGATTCCATGTGTTAATTTCCGTGGTATACTTCCAAGTTGCATGTGTTAATTTCCGTGGTATACTTCCAGGTTCCATGTGTTAATTTCCTGTGTATACTTCCAGGTTCCATGCGTTAATAACCTGTGTATACTTTCAGGTTCCCTGAGTTAATTTCCTGTATATACTCTCAGGTTCCATGTGTCAATTGCCTTTGTATACTTCCAGGATCCGTGCGTTAATTTCCTGTGTATACTTTCAGGTTCCATGTGTTTATTTCCTGTGTATACATACTTTCAGGCTCCATGCGTTATTTTCCTGTGCATACTTTTCAGTTCGCTGCGTAAATTTCCTGTGTATACTTTTAAGTTCCATGCGTTTACTCCCTTTGTATACTTCCAGGTTCTATGTGTTATTTTCCTGTGTATACTTTCAGATTCCCTGCGCTAATTTCCTGTGTATATACTTTCAGGTTCCATGCGTTAATTTCCTGTGCATACTTTCAAGTTACCTGCTTTAATTTTCTGTTTATACTTTCGGGTTCGATGCGTTATTGTACTGTGTATACTTTCAGGTTCATTGCGTTAATTTCATTTGTATACTTTCAGGTTCCTGTGTTAATTTCCTGTGAATACACTTTCAAGTTCATTGCTTTAACATTTCCTGTGTATATACTTTCAAGTTCACTGCGTTAAAATTTCCTGTGTATACTTTCAAGTTCCCTGCGTTAATGTCCTGTCTATACTTTCAGGTTCCCTGCGTGATAACTCCGCCTCATATCAACATGTGCATATTATTACAGCATCGATGCACCTTGCCAGTGCTCTACTGGAGCTGTTGTGTTTAATAAAAACGAAAAGATATCGAAATAAAAGTGAAGAAACATATAAGAAATAGTTAAACACGGAGATATGGAAATGACCTTGAAGACAGATCCATTCAAACAGTCTATTGGCCTGCTGTGAGCAATATACGACGTTCAATTAAAAGATGAAAGTTAACGAATTGTCAAGGTTAGGAGACGATTTATTCCAAGTCAAAAACAATCGAATATCAACAATATGCACCTGTGTTTAAGGTAGCCGTTCCTATCAAGGTCCTCGTCGCATGAAAAATATAAACGGTAAATCCAAATGCATATTAAATATGCGGTGGTGCAGACGTAGAGCGTCGGCCTCTCGTTTCAAAGGTTCAGGGTTCGAGTCTGTGATGCGCGGGTTCTGACTTTGGGATTTTTCCAAACAAACGGCGTGAGTACTTGATAAGTCTCCAGGAGGCAAACATCGAGCCTGATAAATATAAGCTTGTTTCGCAATCGATGTAAAAATTAAATAAGTTTAAACTATATGCATATTAAACAATACAGTGGAATATCAAGATTTAAAACAGACCTCTGGACACGGCGTCCATCGAAAAGGCCTATGCTCAGTCTGATCACGATCTT